>JAJOOO010006932.1:0-20949 GCA_029582685.1 Solanum piurae | reverse complement strand
CCCCCTGAACTTATTTTATATATAATTTTTTACCCCTTTTCAGCCTACGTGGCACTATCTTGTGGGCCCAACGCATGTTGACTTTTTTTTCAAAAATAGTGCCACGTAGGCCGAAAAGGGGTAGAAAGTTAATTAAAAAATAAGTTCAGGGGGTAATAGGACCTTAGTAAAGGTTAGGTGTGTCTCAGGGATTTTAGGTATAGGCTGGGGTACTTATGCATTTTTCCAATAAGAACATTGCAGATAATAGTTCTTTTCAAATTAATCTTTCAACTTAGCACTGTTCCAAAATTTATTTATTTTTAAATATTCTACTTGTTTTGTTGTTGGTATTGAGTTCTCCCAAACGCATACATCATCAAAATTGAAGTGATATAACTGGTTTGAGTTAACAGGATGCAATAATCCGATAAACAATATTGTCTACCTAATAGGAGATAAAGATAATCAAAAGTAAAAGGTTGCTGTTAAAAAGGGAAAGAGAAGATATGAAAATTTGTTGAGATAAATCGATAATCCAACCATACTGAAATACAATTTATAAAAGTTCCCCAAAGGATGAGAAGAAAATGAGACAATCTTTACAGGCCTTGGTATCTATATCACTGGCGACACTCTTTTTTTTAAAAACTTGTAATGTTGTATTCCTCAGCATTAAGGTGTGCTGGAGACGTCCAAAAAGATAGTAACAAGCTAAAACAAGAGTTAATTACAGTAATCCTAAAAAATCTACTAATTGTTCAACATAATCCAAAAAGAAACAATAATATATAGACAGAAAATTAGGAGAGGAATGAATTGACACTATAACAATAATATTCATGAAAACAATTACGTACCCTATATATGGCCAATAAGCGAATTACATATCAAATATTTGAAACATTGAGATGATTTCATATATAAAATTTGGGACTATTTAAAAGTGGTTTGAGTTAATTGAGGTTAAATAGTCAGTGTATAGTCATGTATAGTTAATCTCTATTCAACTTCTTGACTGTATCACAATGTATAATCAGTGTATATATAGTGTATGTATAAATATGCTATATTGTATAATCAGTGTATACTTTCTATGACTTTTGGATAACTATATAGTATAATCTATGGATACTTTCAATGATTTTTGACAAAATAGATCGTATATATTTGAACCCCTTTATAAATGTATTGTATAAATAATGTATATGGATATATGTATATATTTTTGATACATATACTTACGTCACATATGCATGATTATACACTATGTATACAATATTGATACATTGCATTACTATTTTATACAATATCGATACATTACATGTACAATAATTATTTTTGTTGAAATTAGTTTTGTCACATTATGGAAGAGTTAGAAATTTACTTCATCGCGTTCTTTTCATTTTTAATGTGAGAAATATCTTGAGATACAAAAAATGTAGCCCTTACCCACATTTTCTCCCATATTACCACGGTTCTCGCGTGGCTAATCCTAGGACTGGACATAAAATATTGAAAAATAAATTATTGAATCGAACCAAATTTTTTGATAATTTAGAATTCGATATTCGAGAGTAAAATTTTAGAATTATATTATTCGAATTTTGTTTTGGTACGAGTCATTAGTACCATTTGACATTAGCTATTTTCGGAATACCAAATTATTTACTTAATGAAGCTCGTATATTAACATCTCAATTACTCATTAGTACAAGTCCAAAGACAAAGTTAAAAAGTAAATATAAACAACTCAAATACATGATATTGAAGAGTGTATTACTCAACAAACGAAATCAATGGAATATCAAGATAACTGTTAAATTATGTTTTAGACCTAACTCACACCCCAAAAGCTAGCTCGAAGGGAGGAAAATTGTTCAAGCCTTATAAGGAGTCCACTCATCTCATTAACCACCAATGTAATGTAAGACTTTTTGCTTTATCAATAACAAGTTGAAGAAGAAAAATAACATGTCAATGTACACAAAAAATAACCTGTCTGATTCAACCATTCAACCCACCTGACCTTATCAATGAGTTTAATGGCTTCCGCAGTACGTGGAGCGGCAAACTCCATGAAATATGCAGGTTAAAGATCTTAGACCTAAGTCACTATCAAAAGCTAGCTCAAGAGGTGCAGATTATTCAAATCATATAATCAGACCACCTATCCCATAATTGACCGATGAAACTTCTTCAGCTCGCCGCATACATTCAAACTTAAGTAGTTTTTTAGGTTACAATGATTTGTTGTTATCAGCGGATATCTTATAGTTTTCTCTCTTTAATGTGTACTTTTTCTCGCTATTTTGTTGTCTCCTTAAGTATTGTAATGCTATTTTGTTGTCTCCTTATTTCAATTTAACATATACATATATGCAAGTGAGCATATGATAATTATAAAGTTTAAAGCTTCTTGAACTCCCTCCCTCTTGTTATGCCAAAATTAAACAATTTCAACCGTGTAATTTTACTAAATTTTAGTTTGAAGTAGATTTAATTTAGCAAATTCAAAAAGTATACTCATAAAAACTGCACAAGATAAAAATAAAACATAAAAAGGAAAATAATTCCGCTCTTATTAAGACAACATTGCTAACTAATGGAAAAAACAAACACCAACAAAAAGGGAACAATACAATTAATCATCCTCTGATTCGATCCAAATACAGGAGGTTGGTCGAACCAAGTTATAAATATTTGGACTTGAATAAGCTTTGATGCCCAAGTAATCAAAAGAGTAATATTTGTGATTGGCCAAACAATAGAAAACTCCCTTGTTGTTATGAAACATTGAAAAATATATCTTGTTTCCTAATCCCGGTGCAATACATGTTTTCAAGCACGATCCTGCCGAGCTCACAAACAGTGTTTTATTGTCTAAACTTGTTATTTTTTTTCTCTCCAACACTTCTCCATTCATTTTGTACCTCCAAACCTCTACTTTCCCTTCGTGGTGAGATAGAAATACAGCTAACATTCCTTCGTTGTCGACATCTTCTGCCGTGTAAACATATTGGATTGAATTTAGTCTTCTACGTAGAAAGGATTTCCCATAAAATTTCCAACTAGGAATTGAGTTTTCATTGATGGTCAGTATTCCCAAATTTCCTTTATCTCCCAGTACATAGACAATATTATTTTTGAAAAATATTGGACTATTGCATCCCGATAAAAAAAAACATTTATATCTATCTGCTGGATTGTTTAAGTTATGAAACGTCCAATTAGTCTCTCCAACTTTGATGATGCATACGTCTGGGGGATTACCAAGGTAATCAAAACCAACAACAAAGCAAGCAGATGACGACGAGTCTGGAGGACATGAAAATGTCCAACAAGCGCAAATATTTTCATACTCCTCTTGTAGATCAGGAAGTTCAATTATGTCATTGCTAATAGGATTGAAAAAAAACAAGCTAAGGCGGCCATGACTTATGAGTAACCAATTACCTTTTGAACTTCGAATTCGGGAATCCATTAATTTTGGAATTGGGATAGACGTAGTCGTCATAACATTGTATACAGGATGAAAGAAATCAACAATTCCGGTATCTCCACGCAATGTGATCAAACAAGGCGATTTTTCTGGTTGAGCAGGACAATGTGGAGGGGTCACGGGTGTGTAACGCCATTTTTTACAAACGGCACGGAAAACAAAATATTCTGCGGCAACAAGACGTGATGATATTAATCCGAGTATGTCTGATGGTATACAATCCGACCACAATGCATCCTCCATTATAAAAAATTGTCGTTGAGAAAAATTATGAACACTACGTGTTGTGAGATCTACCCTATTTATAAACTAGAATAAGAATTGCCAACTACTTTTCCTTAACGTATTTGAACTCATTATTTTTATTTTTTTTATATGTCGGTGGATTTATTTTTGGAAAAGTCAACGGAAAGAGTAAATTAAATACAACTATAATTGACAATATTTTTGGTTATGGAAATCCTAATTATATTTTCTAGGAAGTAAGGAAACAATTTTCTTGTCCTACACCTATTCTAACCCCTTTTCCTTGTAGTATTTGAACTCATGATTTAATCATATTATTATAAGACTATTTAATTTAAAATTGATTCTTTTAATTTAACCACACGTTACATTATTGTTTTCATAATCGGGAAAAGTAAAAATTCCCTGACATTCTTCTTTTGTAAAATAACACCCTTATAATTGATATTATATGAGACATATATCTGAACTTAAAAATAAATTAATACGTGCGATTGTTACCTTTGAAATCTTATTTTAAAGGTAAGTTAACAATCGCAAGTGTTACATTCTTTCTAATTAAAGAGACTAAGACTACTCCTGATGATGAAACAAACGATGAGGATGTGTTTTGAAGAGAAAATTTTATGTATTAACAAGGTAAACATATATGTATTCTAATGTGTTTGGATCCAGATAATATTTTAATTTGTCATTAAACACTGTTACAATAAAATTAATTTCTAGTTTGATAAATTGATACAATTAAAACTAACATAAACTACTTGTACGTTAGTACTTAATACTTATATAATTTCGAATTGCTGCGGCAATTTTCATAATTATATCCACTATATAAATATAAAAAAGAAATACTTCTCTGTCAAATATTATATCATTTCTTTTTTAATCAAAAGGTCCACCATGATGGCGAGGCTAGCTGGCAAGGCAGTAAGTTCACGTAAAAAATATTTAAATATAGAGGTCTGAACTTAGTACTCTCTTCATTTCAAATTAATTAAATTGTTGAGACATTTTTTATTTTTCAAATTAATTTAATTGTTCAATCTTCAAGACTACTTTTAGAATGTTCTTCTAATTTTATCCTTCATTAGTTAGTATTGGAATTAGTTATTACTCACGAACATTATGTCTTAATAATTCATAATGTCATTTGTAAAAGCTAGCGCTACCCACTTGTTTGATCACCTGAGCTATCTTTTGAAATTGAGTTAGGTTAAAAGTTAACTTTTTTTCATATATGTTTGCTATGCATTTAAGAAAGTTTTCCAATATTTTCTCAACATGTTGGTACAAAGAAAATAAAACACTAAAATAAAAGAAAGAACGCAAACCAAAACAGGAAAATAACAATTTAGTGAGTTAGGTTACAAATAGCACTAAACATTTATTGTTTACAAACAAAAGGCTAATTAACCATTTACTAATTTAATGTTAACCAGTGCATGTGGTGATCCTTTGTCTTGCTAACATGTAGGCAAGGGAGGGATAATGATATGCTATGTGTTATCCAGTTGTAGATGTAGAGATAACGACCGTAGGTGAAGTAGATGCACTCTTTGTTAAGATTTGTGTCTTTTGTCGAACAAGTTGTGCCCGTCTTCACAGGGAAACTTATAAAAATTGCTATTTCTCCAATGCTTTCCGCTTTTATCCATCTTTCTTTTATAAAATCAAACCGAAATACTTGAAAGTGGTATGGCATTTCAAACTCTCTTCCGTTACCAACCAAGTGAACATATAACAACATATCGTTAGAAGAGGATTGGATGAGGTAATCCTTATAAAAAGCATGATATGATTTCGACAGATCTGGAGATTCGTTAGCCATTGGTGTAGCTGTTATTCTTCCTGAATCATTATCTATATCAAAACAAGTTAGAATATTTTGCATCCCGATTAATATATAAATTTTTTTCTTCAAAATTGTCCAGACCCCAAGACGTGAATCTCCGATAATTGATTGGACATCTTGTTTATGAAATTCTTCATTATAACCTGGTTTGCAGAAGTAAAAAGTAAGCAAATTCTCATTCTCATCCTCATCTTCATCATCGTTTTCATCCTCATCCCCATCCCCATCAGAGTTCTCATCCCCATCCCCATCAGAGTTCTCATCCTCATGATCAGAGTTCTCATGCTCATCCTCATCCTCATTAGTGTCATCATCATCCACAGTAGTCTCAATTTGGAAGATAACTTGACATTCGGGATCATGAGGTGGTGCAGACAAGAGGCACTTCAATATGTCGCACTTAGCAGGAAGTGGCGGAAGCTGAATTTTTTCGTTTGAAATAAGATTCCAAAGATAACAATCATTAGAATTAATGCTTTGTAACACGAGCCACTCATCCGCATAAGCACATATTATTTTTTCTTTAAGTTCAGGTATACTTTTCATATAATATCGATTCTCCGATACACTGAAAAAAGTTTGCTTCTGCATAACATCACCATGACAAATAAGAAGCCAAGGGTGTTGGGCAGAATAAGGAAGTTGAGCATTGTTGTTTTCTTCCAACTCCATCTTTCGACTGAAAAACCAGAATCTGCAGAGATCAAAAAGGCAAAAAATGCTCTGTTTGGTTTTGCAGCTTTTGAGTACGTGTGGTGTGTGGTTAGAAGAATCAACTTTAAATAATGACTAATGAGTTCAAATACTATCAGAAAAGGAAATTTGTTTTCCTTAAGTAAGTATAATTGGGATTTCCATAAATAAAAACATTGCCGATAATAGTACTTATTTAATTTTTTCAAGTTTAGATTAATACGCAAGTAATTGGCAACTTCTGTCTGAAAACGAAACGGTAAGGGGAAAAGCTAATTAGTTACACATGAGTCATAGATGTTTTGTTTTTCATTCCTTTTATTAATGACCTTTTTATGTCCTCTTGGGATTTCCATAAATAAAAACATTGCCGATAGTATGAAAATTCTTTCTCTTCTTGGACATTTTTATGTCCTCTTGGAAATTCTGCTTGTTTTGTTGTTGGTATTGAGTTCTTCCAAACACATACATCATCAAAATTGAAGTGATATAACTGGTTTGAGTTAATTATAGGATGCAATAATCCGATAAACAATATTGTCTACCTACTACTAGGAGATAAAGAGAATTTGGGAATATTGACCATCAATTCTTAGTTGGGAACTTTAATTTGTGGGAGCTACGTCGAAAACAATATTCAAGGTCAAAAACAAAAGTCAATCCAACATGTTTACACGGTAGAAGGACTAGGAAACAAGACACTATATTTTTACAAGGCGTGGTCAACCGCAAATATTTTTTTTTTTATTACTTGGGCATCAAAGCTTATTCAAGTCCAAATATTTTCAACTTGGTTCGATCGGGATCAATGGTTTCAGATCCATCAATCATGACTTCCAACACAATCCCAGGAAAATGATGCTGAAGCATTGGGAGGAAGAAATTTCCATGAACCGTTAGCACTATCAACTTGGTATAGGAAAAAACAATGAGCAGTTTTCGACCCTGCAAATAGGGATGGCAGGAGTGGCGGGGCGGGTGCGGGTTAGACCCGCAAAGTCTTTTAACCGGCCCCGCCCCGCCCCGCCCCGACTGACAATGCTTAATTCTTTTGTTGAAGGCAGTGTGTTATTTAAATAGCTATGATGCGGATTTCAAAGGTGGTGTCTTTCACTTCAAGGATGGAGAACCTGCAGACATTAAAAACACCAACATCTTTTAACAGAAGTTATATTCATTCACCAAATTGACTAAAAATCATTAAAAACACTAACATCTTTTAACTCACATTGCTATACTTGTAAAAAAAAATCTACACAAACTATATGCACAGACAAGTTGAAACACCAAAACTGATTCTGAACATATATTTCCATCCAACTCCACATATGAAATCCAAGAATTTTTTAACTTCAAGAATTGAGATTCCAATTACAAGAAATTGCTAATCACATTCTGGGATGTTACAGCAACAAAAGACTACTAATCGCATTCAACAAAATCAAAAAAACTCTCCATGCCATGTTACAACAATAAGGATTCCAAACAACAAAGCAAACCTAAAGCAACAGTTTTTTCTTGTTCTCTTTAAATTAGTAAATGGCATCAATAATTTGAGGGTTAAAAATTAATCATATATGTTTTCTTATTGTTTTCATCTGTACATTACTCCTATTTATACATTTCTATGTAGATAATGAATAAAAATAAAAGAAAAGTAGTATTTACACTTGTCCTATTATTACTAGTCTAGGAATAACAATTTGTACTAGGTATATTCTTTTGTGCAGCTGGAAATAGGGACAGCTGGACGGTGAAGATTGTGCCCAGTACATCTTTGATCAATGGTCCTCGGTGTTCCATGTGTTTGTGCAAGATGGTTATCAAACAATTGATTTTGGGACAACATCTTCAACTTCTCCGAAGCTTCTCTTTTCTCTGGAATTTCTTTCTTCTTTTTCATTCTTTCTTCCAAATTTCTATGTTGATTAGCTTGTCCTCCAATATCCCCCCTCAAGTTAGAGGGGAGTGTAACAACACCCAACTTGTCGAGTGCAAAGCGGTGGGGAATCCCTGATAAGGGTTTTGTGAAGAAATCAACAAGTTGAGAAGCTGAAGGGACGAAGGTGAGAGAAATCAAACCAGCAAGAAATTGTTGTCTGACGAAGTGACAATCCAAATCTACGTGCTTAGTGCGCTCATGAAAAACTGGGTTGCGAGCAATATGAAGGGCCGCTTGGCTATCGGAGTGAACATGAACTGGTAACATTGGCGAAACAGAAAGATCAGTAAGGAGACGAATCGATCAGGTTATTTCAGCAGTGACTCGTCTCATGGAGCGATATTCCGCCTCAGCGGAAGAGAGAGAGACAGAAAGTTGTTTCTTTGATTTCCAAGAGACGGGAGAGCCGCCTAAACTGATGAAGAAACCACTTACTGAGCGACGTGAGTCAGGACAAGATGCCCAATCTGCATCACAGAAAGCAAGGAGAGACATTGAGGGATCTGAGTTCAAGAGAAGACCCTGACCAGGAGATTCTTGGAGATATCGAAGAACTCGATAAGCTGTTGTAAGATGATCAAGACAAGGACTTTGCATAAATTGGCTGAGAATCAAGACCGCAAAGGAGAGATCCGGGCGAGTATGAGTCAAATAATTTAGTTTCCCTACGAGTCGCCGGTAAACAGTGGGATCAGTGAGCAAAGAACTAGAGGCAGCAACTAATTTGATAGAAGGATCCAGAGGAGATGAGACCTTCCCAACATGCGAGCAATCATATTCAGAAAGCAAATCAAGAGTAAACTTGCGTTGACTCATTATTATGCCCTGTGCTTCTTGTATAATCTCAATGCCCAAAAAATAATGAAGATTGCCTAAGTCTTTGATACAAAACTCCGAATGTAAAAATGACTTGATGTCGGAAATCTCAGTCGAATTGTTGCCTGTTAGGACTATGTCGTCCACATATACTGCCAATAAAGTGATAGAATTCCCTGAATGTTTAAAAAATAGAGAATAGTCATTGAGAGATGAAGAGAAACCTTTAAAACTGAGTGCCCCTGCAAGTCGAGCATACCACTGCCGTGAAGCTTGCTTCAAACCATAAAGAGATTTTCTAAGTCGACAAACATGGTGGGGACTAGGTGGGGTTAACCCTGTGGGAAACTTCATATAAACCTCTTCTTGCAAATCACCATGCAAGAAGGCATTATTTACATCAAGCTGAAAAATAGGCCAAGATTTCTTAACGGCGACAGCAAGAAGACACCTAATAGTAGTCATCTTGACAACAGGGGAAAATGTTTCATTGTAATCAATCCCTTCTCTTTGAATGTCACCCCGTATGACTAATCTGGCCTTCAGCCTTTCAACAGATCCATCAGATAAATGTTTGATCTTATATACCCATTTAGAGGGTAAGGCCTTCTTACCAGGTGGCAGTAAAACAATGTCCCAAGTCTTGTTCCTTTCCAATGCCTCAATTTCCTGATGCATAGCCTCCCTCCAACCAGGATGATTAGCAGCCTGGGAGTAGCTAGTAGGTTCAAAGAGGAGAGAAGGAGATTGAAGAATATGTTGATTCTGTAATGAAAGGGCTGAAAAGGAAAAAGTAGAAGGGTGGACAGGGGTAGAAAAACAAGCTTGGGTTACATTAGTGAGAATCACATTATTGCATATGTAATCACTAAGATACTGTGGTTTCTTAGAAGGTCTAGTAGTTCTCCTCGGAGACATTGGAGAAGAGAGATTAGCGGGAGATTGAGGAATGATAGGAGAGATTGGATGATCATTGTTTGAAGGAGATGATAGTAAAGGTGAGAAAGGGCTAGGTGGTTGACTCGGAGTGACTGGAGAAGGACTATCCAGGGGTGGAAGTGAATCAGAAGTAGGTTCAAGAGTGGCAAAAGGAATATCATCACAAGTAGGATTAGGTATGTGAAAATAAGGAGAAGAAAGAGGAAAAACAGATTGTTGTTGTGAAATATTGGAAGCAAAAGGGAAAACATCCTCATGAAATTTCACATCTCTGGAAATGAAAATTGTCTTAGTTGCTACATCCAGACACTTGAAACCCTTTTGATGGTCCGGATACCCTAGAAAAACACAAGGTGTTGCTCTAGGCTGAAATTTGTTTCTATTTTTAGCTAACGTAGAAACATAGATCAAACAACCAAAAATCCTTAGCCTTTCATAGGCAGGTTTGCTTTTGAAAAGAACTTCATATGGGGACTTACCTTTCAAAATAGTAGAAGGAAATCTGTTAATAAGATGAGTAGCTGTAAGCAAACATTCACCCCAATATGAAATAGGAACCTTTGACTGGAAGAACAATGCCCTAGAGATCTCCAATAGATGCCTATGTTTCCTCTCCACAACCCCATTTTGTTGTGGAGTTGAGACACAAGAAGTCTGATGCACTATCCCTTCAGATGATAAATAAGCTGAAGTCTCAATACTCTTTCCTAACTCAAGAGCATTGTCTGACCTGATAACTTTAACCTTGACACTGAATTGTCTCTCCACCATGGCTAAGAAAGTCTTTAAAACAGGAAAAGCATTAGCCTTTGTTTTCAGCAAATAAGTCCAAGTTCCTCTACTAAAATCATCAACAATAGTAAGAAAATACTTGAAACCATTGTGAGTAGAGTCTTTATAAGGTCCCCAAATGTCAATGTGGATGAGTTCGAAAATCCTCTTGGATTTGATATGACTTATGGGGAAAGATAACCTAGATTGCCTTGCCAAGGGACAAACATCACAAGAACATTCAGAAATAGAGTGAAAATTAAGAGAACTGATGTTTTGCATTGCATGAAAAGGCAAATGCCCCAATCTCTTATGCCATAGCATTACATCAGATTTTGGTTTGACAGAAATAGGAACTGAAAGAGAAACTGAAATAGATTTAGAAGATACATCAGATCCTAAGACATCTTGATGACTCCTAAAATAACCCCTATTGCTAGAACTATCAGGTTGCAGTAAGAACAGTCCATCCTTAGCTTCACCAAAAACTTGAGCCCTCTTCATAAAAGGGGCCTGCAAAAGACATCCAATAGGAGTGAATAGAAGAGTAGATTGAAATTGTTTGACAAACTTATCAACAGACAATAAGTTGTATCTGAAAGAAAGCATATATAAAATATTTTGAATCACTACATCGGCAAAGATAGAAATATTACCTCTGTTTGTAATATTGACTTTAGTGAGATTAGGAAGAATGATAAACATAGGTGAAGGTAACGGAGTCAAAAACATGAAAACCTTAGGATTGAAGCACATATGCTCAGATGCCCCTGAATCTATAATCTAAGAGCTGGAATTTAATGTAGCAAGACAAGTAAAAGCATGAGTATAAGTTATACCATTTGATGCATTTTCGCTCATAGTAGCATCACTTGGAATGACTGAGGCTGAAGACTCTCCTCCTTTGTTTCCTCTGTAGTACTGAACAACCTGTAAGTACTCCTCCTTAGTCAGAAAGTGACCTGAACTGTTAGGATTGTGACCCATAATTCCTCCTATGTTAGGATTGTAGTTTACTCCCTCTGGTTCTTCTGCTGAAGCTGCATTACTCTTGATTGTGGGTAAAAGTTTCTTTGCTTTGCTATTAGTGAATTTAAAATCCAAAGGAAATCCAATTAATCCATAGCAATTATTTTTGACATGGTTTGTCTTCTTACAATGAGTGCAAAAAAGATTAGTGATCTTTGATGGAAACCTTGTACTAGACTTGTTATCCCAATTTCCTTGAATCTGTGATTGAGGTTTCTGAGTGACATAGGCCTGATTAGCAGTATATCCTTGTGCATCTGCATAACCTTGATTTCCAACTGCCTGCTTTCTGACCATCAATGAAGATGAACCAGTTGGTATGTGTGCATTCACATATGATTCTCTCTGGTTTTCATCTTGTAGGAGCAGAAAATAAGCATGGTTGAGATTAGGAAGGGGCTTGATCATTAGTATACTGCTTCTTGCTGGTGCATAGGCTTCATTTAAACCCATTAGAAACTTGATAAGTCTCTCATCTTCCAGAGACTTAGACAACTTCTGCTTTCCTCCACAAGCACAATTGCAACTACACCTATTATCTGAATTTAATGAATCTAACTCATCCCATAGTCTCTTCATTTTAGTGTAGTATCCAGCAACATCAGAATTAGCTTGAACAAGATCACTAAGTTCCTTTTGCAAATGAAAGAGTTTGGCTCCATTTGATTGTCCAAACCTCTGTTCTAGATCTATATACAGATCTCTAGCTGTTTTTGAATAAATCACACTGTCAGCTATGTCCTTAGATAAGGAGTTGAGTAGCCATGAAGTAACCATGTCATTGCATCTACTCCATGGTTGATATTCTGATGAATCCAAATCTGGAATTTTGCAGGTACCATCTATGAAACTCAGCTTATTTTTGGCTGAGAGAGCTATGAGAATGGTCCTCCTCCATCCCTGGAAACCCTTTCCATCAAAGATGAAGTTCACTAGGCCCATCCCTGGTGAATCTGAAGAGTGAAGATAAAAAGGATGACTGATATCGATCTGATTTCCATTTTCAGCTTTATTTTCAGTTTCGACTGCAATAGTGGTCTCAACCATTGCAAGGATGAACAAAAAGAAAAAGATGAAGGAAAACTGGAAAAATTGAGATCTTAATCTTGAAAACCTTAATGCTCTGATACCATGTTAGAAAATGGAAGATAAAAACTTGAGAAGAAAGTTTGCTTCATTTTATCTGTACATTCCTCCTATTTATACATCTCTATGTAGATAATGAATGAAAATAAAAGAAAAGTAGTATTTACACTTGTTCTATTATTACTAGTCTAGGAATAACAATTTGTACTAGGTATATTCTTTTGTGTGCTGATCATGAGCATTGCTACAGCTGGAAATAGGGACAGCTGGACGGTGAAGATTGTGCCCAGTACATCTTTGATCAATGGTCCTCGGTGTTCCATGTGTTTGTGCAAGATGGTTATCAAACAATTGATTTTGGGACAACATCTTCGACTTCTCCGAAGCTTCTCTTTTCTCTGGAATTTCTTTCTTCTTTTTCATTCTTTCTTCCAAATTTCTGTGTTGATTAGCTTGTACTCCAATAGTCATATATAATAATTAATGAGAAAAGGCTACTCGTGTTTGTCCTTTTCACATTCATACTCTTTTTAATTTTTTTTAAATCAGATTTGGTTAAGAAATACACTCCCTTTTTATTGCTACACAAAAAACATTGAACGATATATTTTGCATATTTTTATTTATAACAAAGCATAAGATTTAAACATTAAATTAATGTCAATAACAACACATGATCACTATATATATATATATATATATATATATATAGCAAGTATAACATGCATGTATTTAGACAAACACCGACACTATAGAGAGGTTTGACTTTAATTTACTACAAAGGTTTAATTTAATTGTATCAGAAAATAATTATCAACTTTAATCTTAAATTTCTAGAGTTTCAAAATTGTGAGCTAAAGTAACTATATTAATTTGAGACGGAAAGAATATAAGATCATTTATCGCTAGCTCCTTAAAGATTTCTTAAAAAAATGTTCAATTATTTGTCGAACAAGGTAATTTTAAAAAGAACAAAAATGCTTAAAACTATATATTTGATTTTCTTCAAAAAAATAATTTATTTCAAATCAAATTTAAAAGATTGAAAAATCACTTAAAAAAGATACCGTAAGAAGTAGTATTACATAAATGGATTTAACTAGATCGTGTGATTATTTTATATATGATCCATTCAGTAAATTGAGATGCTTTTGGATTGTCAAGTTAAATACATTACATCATTTAATACAATTAGTAAAGGGTAGCGGGTTCGAACCTTGGATATAGAGAAAATTTTATTGGGAGCGCCACTCCCAAATAGATTCTGCAGAGCGTAATCTGAATTTAGTCGGGATTCAAATACGTACAGACATCAAATGATTTTTTTAAAAAAAAAGAGTTAAAGTCAATGGATTTACTATCTTTCACGTTACTCCCTCCATTTTAAATTAGCTGACATATTTCTTTCTTTTTGAAAATTAATTTGATGAAAAGATATATTTTAAAATAATATGCCCAATTAAAGTTTATATAATTTGACTTTTAGTAAATGTACGTCAATTAATATAATACGAAGGAAGTACTACTTTTCAATAATCATCGTGTGTGTGGTCTGATAATGTTAGATTAACATGTCTTTCACATTACAAGTTGTTAATAATAAAGGGGTAGTGGTAATATATTTGATATTTGAAAAAAAAGTTGACTTATATTTAGTAGAAAAATACGACTTGAAACTCATCTTCAATTTTATTATATTTTTTTGAAAAACTCAGTCCAATGTATAACTAAATGTTGTTTTAAAAAAAAAAGTGAATTGTATATTTGGACAAACAGGAGCATTTCTTACATTTTTGTGAGGAAAATATATCTTTACTTGCAAATTGTTTTTGTTAAGTTTGAAGAAAAAATGACGCAATTAATATATATCCAAGTTATAGATATTTGTGTGACTATAAATCATCTTATTAACAGTAAAAATAGAAGTTTAATGTTACATCATTTCTAAATAAGTATGATGTTCTTTTCTGGACGGACGAAAAATGAAAGTATGCCACTTATAATATGTATATCTTGCTTGAGGCTTAGTACATACAAACTTAAAATACAAATTTATCCATTTACTCAACATACAATTATAATATAAATTAGATATAATTCGACTAAAACTTCAAATTAAATTCAACGAAGTATGACTGAAATTCATGCCAATAATATAAAACAATTAATTGTGCTTCAAATTATTGGGCGAAGCAAATTCACATCCTTCGGCAGTAATAAGTATACACATTAATAAAGAGTGTTAAAGTCTTTACCGGTATTAGTTAATTTTCATTAGATCCAATGTCGCTATAGGCTTTAGGACATTTATAAAGAGTGTTAATTGCTACTAAAAATACATATGTACTAGCAATTCAACTATTGTTGTTAATTAATTGTCACTAAAGATCATTTTTGATGTGATGTGTTGGTGTATTTTTCCATTGCAGAAAATGAATCAATTGGAAGAGAAGGTTACAATTTTATGCTGGTTTGTGATTTATTGAAAATGCTTATTGTTTGGTGGTTATAATGAATTGTCTTACATAGTGGTTAGAGTAACATGATATATGTTGATGTTAGAAGATGATAAATATAAATACTTGAAATAAACTACAAAATAGAATTAACAAAGAACTCATAAGCTCATCAACACACATGCATGCAAATTCATGCTTGGGGTTGTCAGGAAATTTAGACAATTAAAACAATTACTACTTAACGCTACATGTGAAAGCTAAAACAGTTTGTATAGTTGTGAGTAAGAAGAGTATGATGCCTGCCACAGTTGAAGCTCTTGCCCAAGACTTGCTAAAATAATTGTGCATCACATTTGCCCTAATTCTGTTCCACGGTTTTTCACAATATTGAAATGATTTTATGTATTGTTCATTGTAATAGAAGTTCGAATAAGAACGGACCCCATTTCTCATTTTTTTGAAGATGTTAACCACTTCTTTGTCATCTCCTATCCAGTTCACTATGATTCCATTACGGCGAAGTAATTTCACATCTTTGCTTGAGGTGATAAGATGATTCATGAAAGTTGCACAGTTACTAAAATATGTAGGATATACATCAGAAGATTGCTGCTCAAAAGCAATGAGATTTTGCAGTACGGTTTCCATACTATCTACCACATCAAGAGAAGGTATTATCTGTCATGCCCCGAGCCTACACCCTGGGCGGGATTGACACTCGAGAACTATTGCTGGCCCCAAGCGAACTCTTGACCTAGCTTACTTACTCAGTGGAAGACTTTACTCAAGATAAATACACTTTAAAAGAATAACTGAACTGCTCAATAAATAACTTAGAATGTAATAAATGACATTCACTGCCAAAGTGGCAACTCAAGTCTCAACTTAACTGAAAAGGGAAAGTAAAGACTCATGAACTAACATCAACTAACTTTGTCTATGAAGCCTCTAAACAACTGAGATGGACGTCGGGATAAGACCCACGACATCCTAATGAACTAAAATACTGGAAGCAATAAAAAGGATCCTCTGGAAAGCTAGGAGGCTAACCAACTGACTTTGAGTGCTCAAATGGATCAACGAGACCCTGGAGGTTGATCCTGATTACCTGTGTCTGCATCATAAAATGATGCAGGTCAAATGGCATTGCACATTAAATGTACGAGTATGCGAGGGGAATTCTAAAATAAGACATAAGCTTGAAAGGAACTAAAGAACTTACCTGGGTCAACTCAACTGAACTGATTTCAATATAAAGCAGTGTAAATAAATGCAGTATAAAGAAAAACTTTAAAGCATGGTTTTCAACTCTGTGTATTTAGAAATACAAAAATAACTTTGTATGTATGCAAAGATACAATATTAACTCTGTTTGTTTATGAAAATACAAATATTTTTTATGTATATAAAAATACAAATATTTTTTATATATATAAAAATACAAAATACTGTTGTGGGAGTTTTTCTAACCGACAACCACCACTCTTAGCTTAA
This sequence comes from Solanum piurae, assembly GCA_029582685.1. Taxonomy (NCBI): domain Eukaryota; kingdom Viridiplantae; phylum Streptophyta; class Magnoliopsida; order Solanales; family Solanaceae; genus Solanum; species Solanum piurae. The sequence continues at coordinate 4,138 of JAJOOO010006932.1, read as the reverse complement.
GTGGTGATACAACGTCTTGCCCATACTGCCAGAACTATCCTATACTTTGCCGTCATATAGAACACCTTAACTAAGTGGATCCACTAGTCTATGCTAAAAAGCACTTAAGGAATCATCTAAAAAGTATGACCCTTTACTACCCATGATGGCTACATGGTTTATGGGGGCTGTGAGTTATATGAACTCCCTCCCATATCGGTGCTCAATACTACTCCTAAAGTACTCAGCTCATATGTTTAAAAACATAACTTCTTTCTTTGGTTTGAGATAATTACTCAAAACTTAGCTTAAAACCTCTCTTGGAATCAATGCTCCCTTTCTTGCTCAAATGTGAAAACATTTACTCTTTAACTGAAAACTACCTCAAAGGCTCTTTTGGAAATCAAGGTTTCCTTTCTTCTTTAAATGTGTAAACATTTTACTCTTTGAAAATACATAGTCTCGATATACTCTTTTGAATAAATGAACTTTAAGCTTTACTCTTTACTCAACTCAAAACTCAAGTCTTAAAGTTAAAACATTTGTAAAAGACTTTTGGAAGACTCTAGGAACTTCTCTTGACTTGACTCTTAACTTTTCTTGAATTGAATTATGGATTCAAGGATTGTGATTTGTGATAGGAAAGACCTCATGATGTTTAAGAGTGTTTTTAGATAGTTAAACATGAGAAAAGATCAAGAAATCACTGTCTGGAAGCAAGTCCACGACACATAGATGAATTTAATTATTTGGTCGTTAAATAAATTTTGAGGTAGAACGGTCTGTGACCGCTCCGCTCAGCGAGGAAGATTTTTCCAATCCTGAGGAATAGGTCCGCATCGCGGGCCTGGTACCCAGATTTGCCCGACTTGTTCTTTCTTCATTTTCTAACCCCAATTTGCCTAAATTCGGTTCTTTTTCTCAAATTCCCTTTAGATTAAGATACCCAGTATTTATACACAAGAATCTAAGGATGTGTATAGATTAAGATCTGTATCTAAAAAGAATTTGGGAAAAAGAACCGATTTTGGATGAATTGGAGCTGGAAAATGAAGAAGGAAATTAGTCGGGTAAATCTAGGCACTGGCTCTGCTTCGCGGACCTGCTCCCCATATTTGGGAAAAATCCTTTCGTGGAGCGGAGCGGTCACGGACCATTTTGTCTCAAAAAGTATTTTCGCGACCAAAAATTTAAGTATATCTCCGTGTCGCGGACCTACTTTCAGACAATGATTTTTTTTAAATCTTTTCTCATGTTTAGTTATCTAAAAACACTCCTAAACATAATGAGATATTTCCTATCACAAATCACATTCCTTGAATCCATAATTCAATTCAACGAAAGTTAAGAATCAAGTCTAGAAGTAAAGAAGCAAGTCAAGAGAAGTTTATAAAGTTTTCAAAAGTCTTTCACAAACGTTTCAACTTTGTTTTAAGACTTAAGTTTTAAGTTAAGCAAAGAGTAAAGAGTTGAGTTCATTTCTCCAAAAGTTATAAGGGAACTAAGTATTCTCAAGAGTTTAAAATGTTTTCACAATTGAACAAGAAAAAGAAACACCGATTTCCAAGAGAGCTTTCAAGCTAAGTTTTGAGTAATTATCTCAAACTAAAGAAAGAAGATTGTTTTAAAAACATATGAGCTAAGTATATTTTGGGAGTAGTATTGAGCACCGATATGGAGATGCGAGTTCATATTAACTCAAGTATCCATAAACCATGCAGCCATCATGGGTAGTAAAGGATCATACTTTTTAGATGACTACTTAAAATGCTTTTAGCATAGACTAGTGGATCCACTTAGTTAAAGCGTTCTATATGACAACAAAGTATAGGATAGTTCTGACAGCGTGGGCAAGACGATGTATCACCACTTAGGCTCATAGTGGTGGTTGTCGGTTAGAGAAACTCCCACAGAAACTATATTATTTTATTATATGAGTAAAGTTGAGTTTGTTATTGCATTTTCTTTAACGAACTAAGTTGTTTTCCACTATTTTTTACAAGTTTTCCATATATTGCATGTGTTTTATTGCTTTATATTAAATTAAGTTATTCATGAGTTGAGTAAAGCCAATGTAAGTGTTCCTTTCTGATTCCTTTCAAGCTTATGTTATGTTTAGCATTCCAACTTGCATACTCGTACATTCAATGTAATGATGACAGTTGGCCTGCATCATCTTATGATGCCGACACAGGTAACCAGGATCATCACCCAGTGCCTCATTGATCTAATTGAGCACTCATAGTCAGTTGGTGAGCCTCTTTGCATTCCGAAGGACTCATTTTACTTTGCTTTCAGTATTTCATTGTTAGGATGATCGGGGGTCTTGTCCCGACATCCCTCTTTGTTTTAGAGGCTTTATAGACAGTCAGAAAGACATTTATAGTTCTTTCATCTTAATTCATTCAGTTGTATACGTTTAAGACTTTGGTTGTCATTTTGGCTAAGATATTATTTCTTAAAGTTATTGCATGAGTGATACTTCTTGTGTTTAAGTCTTCCGCTGAGTAAGTAAGTCAGACCAAGGGTTTGCTTGGGGCCAGTTATGGTTCTCAAGTGCCAGTCACGTCCGGGGTGTAAGCTCGAGGCATGATAAGAACCCCTCTAAAACCTTCTATAATAGCCAACCAAACTCAAGAAACTCCTAATGTCAGTTAGAGATGTGGGTCTAGGAAAATTCTGCACTGCCTCAATTTTTTGAGTATCAACTTTAATTACCTCTCCAGACACAATGTGGCCTAAGAACTCCACAGACTCAAGCCAAAACTCACACTTAAAGAACTTGGCATATAACTCCCTATCTTTTAAACTCTGGAGAACTATTCTGAGATGACTAGCATGATCTTCTTCATTCCTTGAGTAGATTAGTATGTCATCAATAAAGACGATAACAAACATATCTATATAAGGTTTGAAAACCTTATTCATAAGGTCCATGAATGTTGCAGGTGCATTGGTTAAGCTAAACGACATAACTAGGAACTCATAATGACCATAACGGGTCCAGAATGTTGTCTTTGGAATGTCACATTCCCTTACCTTCAACAGATAGTAGCCAGATCTAAGATCTATCTTGGAAAAACAAGTAGCACCTTGAAGTTAATCGAAGAGATCGTTAATTCTAGGAAGAGGATACTTATTCTATATGGTAACCTTATTCAATTGATGGTAATCTATACATACCCTAAGGAAACCATCCTTCTTCCTCACCAACAAGACCGGAGCGCCCCAAAGTGAGACACTTGGTCGAATGAAACCTTTCTCTAGGAGATCTTTCAAATGTTTTTTTAGCTCTTTCAACTCTGTTGGTGCCATTCTATATGGAGGAATAGAGATATGACGAGTATCTGGAAGAATATCTATACTGAAGTCTATGTCTCTCTCAGGAGGGACTCCGGATAGATCATCTGGAAAGACTTCTGGAAACTCTTTTACTACTAAAACTGACTGAATAAGAGGTATCTCAATGCTAGAGTCATTAAATCAGACTAAGTGATAGACATACACCTTGGAAACTGACTTTCTTGCCTTAAGGTACGAAATAAAACGACCCTTAGGCACTGCTGAACTGCTTTTCTACTCTAAAATAGGATCATTTGGAAACTGGAACTTGACTACTCGAGTTCTACAATCTATTGACGCATAATAGGCATAAAGCTAGTCCATACCCAGAATAACATCAAAATCTACCATGTCTAACTCAACTAAATTAGCCATGGTGCTCTGTGATTGACGAAAACAAAATAATCACGATAGACTCTTTCTACTAAAGTAGACTCACTAACAGGTGCAGAAACACCTCACTAAATTGCTCAGGAATAACATCAAAATTCATAGCAACATAAGGAGTTACAAAGGATAAACTCGCTCCTGGGTCTAGCAAAGCATAAATATTCAAGTTAAAGACTTGGATCATACTAGTGACAACATCTGGGAATCCTTTTGCTCTTGCCGACTAGTGATTGTATACAGACGGTTTCCTTCTGTCATGCTCCGAGACTACCCCCAAAATGCAGACACGGGACCTAGGACCACAAGTGATCCCAAGCTAACCCTGTTGGCATGATCATGAGCATACTAAAGATAATAAATTGATGCGGAAGCTAAATCATAAATAAAATGAAAAGATGGGGAATACCCATATACTATAACTGAGATA
>JAJOOO010006931.1:0-21292 GCA_029582685.1 Solanum piurae | reverse complement strand
AGTATATGGGTATTCCCCATCTTTTCATTTATTTATGATTTAGCTTCCGCATCAGTTTATTATCTTTAGTATGCTCATGATCATGCCAGCAGGGTTAGCTTGGGATCACTTGTGGTCCTAGGTCCCGTGTCCGCGTCTCGGGGGTAGTCTCGGGGCGTGACAGCTGAGAAGGGTGCAGACCGTCTCATGTTAATTGGTAAATCTTCCATTGAAATGTTCTAATATGGTAAGAACCAGGGTATAAACCGCGTCTTCTCTGTTTTGAACTAAATCCATGCCCAGATTATCAATCCCTGCATCGGTAGCCACCACATTAACAATATATGTTTTCTCCTCTGTACTAAGGTAGTTATCCCACCAGCCTCGAAGCTGGCCCATAAAACCTACAATGATCATCTTGCAGATTCCTGTATCACTATTTTTAACACTTTTACAGATAGTTTCATACATAAGCATTCGATGAACCATAATTGTTAACTTTCTATCAGTCAGTCCATCTGCATTCCATTCATAAATTTTAGAACCGCTGTAAGACGTATTAGTCTGGTTCCAGTCATGCTCTTCAATTAATACATCTTGAGGAGTAGGACGGGGATAATAATATGTGTTCATGCTAGGTTTGGTAGCATAACCACTGTTTTTCTTGGGATAGCCTTTGAGTTTATTAAACTCTAAAGAAACCTGGTTTTTAAAATCACCGGTACTTCCTATTTTATCTGCAAAATCTTGCAATAAGTCCATAGGTTTTAAATTTAAACCCGCAAGCTTTTTATCAACAAGCTCTTTAATATCTAAGTCTGAAAACTTTTTATCAAGAAGTTCTTACAAATAAAAAGGATTTGTTGTCCAGATTATACGATGCCAATATATTTTCCAAATTTGATTCAAAATCAGGTTATTGGCAAATTCAAATCTTCAAAGAACATTCTTATAGAACTGTTTTAATGTTCCGTTTGGACATTACGAATGGAATGTGATGCCTTTTGGTTTGAAAAACGCCCTTTCTGAATTTTAGAAAATTATTAATGATATTTTCATCCCATATATGTATTTTATTATCGTTTATATCGATGACATTCTAGTACATTCAAAGACATTTGAAATGCATATCAAGCATCTTGACATTTTCAAAAAAGTTGTGATACAAAATGGTTTGGTTATTTCAAAATCCAAAATGAGTTTATTCCAAACGGATGTTCGATTTTTAGGGCATCAAATTTGCTAGGGAAAGATTACCCCCATTCAAAGAGCCATTGATTTTGCTGACAAGTTTCCTGATGTTATTACAGACAGGACTGAGTTACAGAGATTCTTGGGAGGTTTAAATTATATCTCCACATTTTATAAACATATATCTAGAGACTTGTCCCCGTTATATAACAGGCTAAAGAAAGATCATAAGTCTCCTTGGACTGAAATTCTTACCAATTGGTCGAAGAAATCAAGCGGCGAGTGCAATCACTGTCGTGTTTAGCTCTAGCCAACCCTGCTTGGCAAAAACAATATTGAGACGGATGCGTCCAACATTGGATATGATGGGATTCTCAAACAGATTAATCCCCATGATAAGAGCGAATATTTGATCAGGTTTCATTCAGGTAAAATGGAATGAAGCCAAAAAGAAATATGCGACGGTAGCACATGAAATGCTAATCATCGTTAAGTGCGTTCTAAAATTTCAGGATGATTTATACAACCAGAAGTTTTTGATAAAAACTGACGCTCAATCGGTCAAATTTATGTTTGACAAAGATTTCAAGCATGATGCTTCGAAATTGATATTCGCCAGGTGGCAAACGCAATTAGCCCCTTTTGATTTTGAAATTCTGCATAAAAAGGGAGTTGATAACTCTTTACCGAATTTCTTATCCAGGGAATACATTCAGTAATTATGTTTTTGCAAATATTTCTTGATAATGCAACTCTCGTTACTATACTGAGGGTTCTTGCACCTTTTCCTAGAGATATGAAAAATTATATTATTCAGAACATTATCGATAAAAAATGATGGACTGACTGATAGGCAAATAACAATTATGGTTCATCGAATGCTTATGTACGCAACTATCTGTAAAAGTGTTAAAAACATTGATAGAGGAATCTGCAAGATGATCATTGCAGGTTTTACGGGCCAGCTTCCAGGCTGGTGGGATAACTAACTTAGAACATAAGAGAAAACATCTATTGTTAATGCGGTGGCTATCGATGCAAGGATTGATAATCTGGGCATGGCGTTAGTTCAAAATAGAGAAGACGTGGTTTATACCCTGGTTCTTACCATATTAGAACATTTCAATGGAACATTTACCAATAAACATGAGACGGTCCGCACCCTTCTTAACGATCTTCGATGTCAGACCTTGGTATATTTCAAGTGCTATAAAGATACCTATCTCAGTAGGGTTATGGAATTACCCGAAAACAAGGTTAACTATTGGAAAGCCAAGTTTATAGATGGGCTTCCCCCTCTATTTGTCGAAAGAGTGCAAAACCCTCTAAGGGGCAATCAAAGTGAAATTCCTTATGCCACTATGAGATATGGAAAGATTATAGGGACTTGCACACAAGAACGATTAAACTTGTGCAACAGACTAAAAATGGCTAGACAACTTAAGATGGATAAGCTTAGGAAAAGATATCAATTGGGAGAATTTTGTGAGTAGTTTGGGCTGCCAAATCATGTTACTAAAGAAGGCAATAAGGATAAATATTACAGGTCCTCTAAAATCGATGATTCTCACGGGAGAAAGAGATCTAGGCATAGGAGTAGATCCAAAGAAGAACGCGAAGCTAGAAACAGCTCTCGTAAATCTAAAAGATTTACCGAAGACAGATCTGGAAGAGATCTTGCTAAAGTAAAATGCTACAAGTGTGGTAAACTGGGGCATATTTCCCCCAATTGCAAGTTAAACAAGTTGAAAACTTTGGAACTTGATACTAACACCTATGAGAAGGTATACAACTTAATATACACCTCAGGATTAGACGATGACTACGAATCCGATTCAAGTTCAAATATCGAATTATTTAGTTCTTCTGATAATGATGATAATCGTGCTAATCCTTGTGATCCTTGTCTGGATCATGATTGCAATTACGAAGATGATGAAATTTACAAACTTCACTCGCAATTTCAAGATTTTAGTATGAACACTATCACTTCTGATAATGTTATTGAGCTTTTAAAGGAAATTACTGATAGTAAGCTTCGTGAAAAAATATTAATTTGGCTACTTGTATTGAAGCCAACTCAAGTTCTTTCAAACCTTTTGAAACTAAGAAGAACGATGATTTTGAATATTCTGCTCCTTACTCTTTAAAAGAGGTTGATGATCATCTTTTAAAAAGAAAAACTATTTCTGGAAACAATTCTTCTTTCAATGATTTAAAAACTGAAGTTGAGAATTTGAAAAAGGAGATTAAATCGCTCAAACAAAATCAGTTTATTTGTGATCACCGGATTACTCAAATTGAGGTTAATAATTCGGAAGAACATTTTGATAAAAATAAAGGAAAGTAGGTTGAAAATGAGCCTGATGCTACTATTTTTTATCGTAAACAAAATTTGTTTTCAGGAATGATGCAGATTGCAACGGCTCACAAATGGTATGTTAAATGTACTATTTTAATTAATAATAGTTTCTCAATTACTAACATTGCCATGATTGATAGCGGTGCAGATGTTAGCTGTATTCAGGAAGGCTTAGTACCAACAAAGTATTTTTAGAAAACTACTCACAGGGTTAAATCCGTCTCAGGACATGCTCTTGATATAGAGTATAAGATGCCAAATGCAAAAAATTGTGAGAATAAAATCTTCATTCCTCACTTCTTCTTTTGGGTTAAAAATCAGCTTTACACTCCAATTATACTTGGTACTCTTTTCATAAATGCAATTTATCCTTTTGGATGAATTGTATTAGAATAATCAATTTTTTCTCTAATCGAGTCCAAAAGTTCTTGACCAATTAATTGATTGGTCTTGGGATCTTGCTTCATGAGTTAACCTTATAAATTATTGTAATAGGTCCTGTAGAGGCAAGGAATATTTTCCTTGGTGAACCGTACTTCAGGGATCCATTAGTGGATCCACATAATAGAAAATTAAATGAAAAAATAGATTTGATCTATTCTTTCCGACCAACATACATGATTTTCATGATATAATCCATTTAAGTCAGGAGACACTTTAGTCCATTCTTTATATAAACTTAAAAATGGTTCTGGTAAGATCTGAACTGTTGGACCGTAGGATGACCACCAACTTATAAACCAATTCGGAATTGGCTCGGCAAAAATCTTTGCGCACACTTTTACGAACCAAGTGTGTTTATGCTTATCATTGTTATAACATAGCACTTTATTTAATGCTTGGATATAATCCCAATAAGTAAAACTCATTTTGGTATTGTTGAGATTTATCTGTCTTTCTTTCATGGATGACATACCCTATCTTCAACAGATATAATATGTTTAATAATGATTTTAGAGAAGTTATAACTCTTCTCATATGGGTTATTACTCATGCCTGAAAATTGCTGAAATTCTGCACTTCCTGAACTTATTAAGATTTCTTCATAATATCATGACAATCACGTATGTTGGTTGGAAAGAATAGATCAAATCTATTTTTTCAGTAGATTTTATATTCCGTGGATCCACAAATGGACCCCTATAGTAGGGTTCACCGAGAAAAATATTCCTTGCCTCTACAGGACCTATTACAATAATTTCTAGGATAAACTCATGAAGCAAGATCCCAAGACCAAACAATTAATTGGTCAAGAACTTTTGGACTCGATTAGAGAAAAAATTGATGATTATAATACAATTCGTCCTACACAAATTATTGAGGACACCTCCGTACGACATATTGCTAGACGGATCTCTTTACAAGAAGGTGATAAAGATAAAATGATTCGAGATTATTTAGAAGAAGTAAGAAAAAATTTACTGCAAACTATAACTTAGCTAGATGAATCAGACACTTCAATGCGGAGTGAAACCAGCAATGAGGTTGAAGAATCACAGCGGGTCGAGTCATTAAATATGTTGTCGGCCACAGAATTACAAGATGTGGAAGATTTCCTACAAAAAATGAAAGCCTTAGATAAAGACAAAGACACGACATAAAGATGGAAACATAACCATGTGAAGGCGAGCCCACTCAACATGAGATACACTGTTGCTGCCCCCACTCAACAGTAAATATATTGTTCAGGGACCCATATCCCTTTTTCACTGTACATAGATTCCTTATGTTTTTTATTTTGTATATTTAAGCATTAGTCTTTCTTCAGAGTAGGGTATCAGAAAAATCATAATCGCTCTCTCTTTTTGCAAATTATTGTAAAGCTTTCTCTTATAAGCACTGTTTCGATCTCCGATAATAAATAAATAAACCGATCAGTTCTTCAAAGTTCTTTGGCTTTGGTGACAAGTCCTTCATAAGGTATTTTATTTTCTCCTCTTTTGTTTTAGTATGTCTCTCCTAGTCAGGATTATGTCCGGTTAAATATCCTATATCTATGTCGAATAACTAACTTCTCTCCTATATAAACCATGAACAAATCTAAGATTTATTTAAATATAAAGGAATTTTAGTATGGCTTCTCGACTTGCTTCTGAGATCGAGGTACAGTCGGATCTAGTACTACTCTTATTGGCTTTGCCTTAGTGGCTCCGTTTGGTCAACCGAGGTTTTCATCCCGAAAAGGAGTCTTATAAGTAGGGTGCCTCATACCCTGTTAGAACCACCAGACACATGGGCTTAATAAGATGTACATATTAGATCCAGACAGACCTTTTGCTCAGGTAAAATCCTCACCATGTAGTCCGAGAAACTATGCCAAAATTCTTGTATATTTCAATTCTTATGTAGTTGGACTACCTCTAAGGATGCTGAATTGCTTGATCTTTGACTGGGCGGACTACAGCCAGGTCCTTGATCCTGTAAATCTGGTATTAGAGCCTAGTTGAACTTTTCTTGGTATATATGAGATTAAGGAGTACTATTTGACATAGATATGATCTCTTCACCGGATTAACAATACATGTTTTCTCCTCTGTGCTAAGGCTGATGAAAATTCAGTGGTTGAAAGAGTAAAGATCGACCCACGAACTAGTATAGTTTTGGTTAATAATGATGTTTCTGATAAGGATATTCCTTCGGCCTTCAAGATGGAGTTTGATTTAAACGATTCTTAATGTTTTCACACCAAATTGATTTTTGCCTAGGTTCACTGGAAAGAAAACATATTCAAAAGGAATTTTTTGATGAAAAATGGAATCAGTTTAAAACTTGGTTCTTTAATGCTTATAGCAAGGATGATCTTAATTGCATCTCCCAAGAGTTTTATGAAACTTGTGCTCTACATAATCAAATTATGTATTTTGTTCCTTGGTTTATAACCACCTATTTACCTTTATATATCAATGTTATTGAACGAACTTATATAGATGGGAGTGGTAACCTTTTGAAAGCTATCTACCCTCATCAGTCATCGTTTGTCTCACCAAACAATACTAGTATTACTTTCTCAGCGTTTTAAAAATTCATTGAGGAAGTTATTGCTTCAATCAGTATTGCTGAAATTAATAAACTTATTACTCAAAACAATTATTTGAGTCTTTATGTTAAAGTTTTAGGTGAGCTCATTTGCTCTCTTGACAAAAAACTCGATGATTTAACTATGTTGATAAAAGATATTAAGACTGATATAGCTAAAACTACTTCAGCTATTGCTACTGATATTGTTTCGACTTCTAAAAGTAAACCTTCGGTTGCTTCTACTTATATTCAGAGGCCAATTGAAATTTCTGATTTTAAATCCAGTTCTTTAAAAAAATTAGAAGAACTTCTTGATAAAAAGTTTTCAGACGTGGATATTAAAGAGCTTGTTGATAAAAAGCTTGCGGGTTTAAATTTAAAGCCTATGGACTTATCGCACGATTTTGCAGATAAAATAGAAAGTACCGATGATTTTAAAAATCAGGTTTCTTCATAGTTTAATAAACTCAAGGGCTATCCCAAGAAAAATAGTGGTTATGCTACCAAACCTAGCATGAACACATATTATTATCCCCGTCCTATTTCTCAAGATGTATTAATTGAAGAGCGTGACTGGAACCAGACTAATACGTCTTATAGAGGTTCTGAAATTTATGAATGGAATGTAGATGGACTGACTGATAGGTAGTTAACAATTATGGTTCATCGAATGCTTATGTGCGAAACTTTCTGTAAAAGTGTTAAAAACACTGATAGAGGAATTTGCAAGATAATCATTGCAGGTTTTACGGGCCAGCTTCGAGGCTGGTGGGATAACTACCTTAGCCCACAGGAGAAAGCATCTATTGTTAATGCGGTGGCTACCGATGCAGGGATTGATAATCTAGTCATGGCTTTAGTTCAAAACAGAGAAAACGCGGTTTATACCCTGGTTCTTACCATATTAGAACATTTCAATGGAAGATTTACCAATAAACATGAGACGGTCCGCACCCTTCTTAACGATCTTCGATGTCAGACCTTGGTATATTTCAGGTGCTATAAAGATACCTATCTCAGTAGGGTTATGGAATTACTAGAAAACAAGGTTGACTATTGGAAAGACAAGTTTATAGATGGGCTTCCCCCTCTATTTGCTGAAAAAGTTCAAAAAACTCTAAGAGGCAATCAAAGTGAAATTCCTTTTACCACTATGAGTTACAGAAATATTATAGGGGCTTGCACACAAGAAGGATTAAACTTGTGCAACGAACTAAAACTGGCTAGACAGCTTAAGGTGGATAAGCTTAGGGAAAGATCTCAATTAGGAGATTTTTGTGAGTAGTTTGGGCTGCCTAATCCTGTTGCTAAAGAAGGAAATAAGGATAAATATTGCAGGTCCTCTAAAACTAATGATTCTCACAGGAGAAAGAGATCTAGGCATAGGCGTAGATCCAAAGAAGAACGCGTAGCTAGAAAGAGCTCTCGTAAATCTAAAAAATTTACCAAAGACAGATCTGGAAGAGATCTTGCTAAAGTAAAATGCTACAAGTGTGGTAAACTTGGGCATATTTCCCCCAATTGCAAGTTAAACAAGTTGAAAACTTTGGAACTTGATACTAACACATATGAGAAGGTATACAACTTATTATACACCTCAGGATCGGATGATGACTATGAATCCGTTTCAGGTTCAAATATCTAATTATTTAATTCTTCTGATAATGATGATAATCGAACTAATCCTTGTGATACTTGTCATGGTCATGATTTCAATTGCGAAGATGACGAAATTTACAAACTTCAATCGCAATTTCAAGATTTTAGTACACTATCACTTCTGATAATGTTATTGAGCTTTTAAAAGAAATTACTGATAGTAAGCTTCGTGAAAAAATTATTAATTTGGCTACTTGTAATGATATCAGCTCAAGTTCTTTCAAACCTTTTGAAACTAAGAAGAACGATGATTTTGAATATTCTGCTCCTTACTCTTTAAAAGAGGTTGATGAACGTCTTTTGAAAAGAAATACTTTTTTTCTGGAAACGATTCTTCTTTCAATGATTTAAAATCTGAAGTTGAGAATTTGAAAAAGGAGATTAAATCGCTCAAACAAAATCAGTTGATTTGTGATCACAAGATTACTCAGATTGAGGTTAATAGTTCGGAAGAACGTTTTGATAAAAATAAAGGAAAGCAGGTTGAAAATGAACCTGATGCTATTCCTTTTGATCCTAAACAAACTTTGTTTTTAGGAATGATGCATATTGTAACGGCTCACAAATGGTATGTTAAATGTACTATTTTAATTAATAATAGTTTCTCGATTACTAACATTGCCATGATTGATAGTGGTGCATATGTTAGCTGTATTCAGGAAGGCTTAGTACCAACAAAGTATTTTCAGAAAACTACTCATCGGGTTAAATCTGCCTCAGGACATGCTCTTGATATAGAGCATAAGTTGCCAAATGCAAAAAATTGTTAGAATAAAATCTGCATTCCTCACTTCTTCTTTTTGGTTAAAAATCAGCTTTACCCTCCAATTATACTTGGTACTCCTTTCATAAATGCAATTTATCCTTTCACAGGAATCAACACGAAAGGTTTTTCGGCCAATTATAAAGATAATGAGATAACATATTCGTTTGTTACAGATCCGGTAACAAGAATCTAGTATATTTCGATTCTTACACAGTTGGACTACCTCTAAAGATGCTGAATTGCTTGATTTTTGACTGGGCGGACTACCGCCAGGCCCTTGATCCTATAAATCTCTGGTACAAAGTACCTTGGAATATCTTCCAAAGTTCATCTTTTCGCTGGAGATCAGAACTTTCCAGAACAAATATCATTTCTTTTTTCTACAATTTTTCGTAAGATCTGATATCATCATAATCTTCCTTTATAATAGAAACAAAAGTATCCCTTTACTTCTTGCCTTCCAGGTAGGCCTGCATATGAGCATATAATTGACTTTTCTTAGGAATGTCTTCCAAATTAACCAATTGCTGTGAACTAGATGAAGACTCTTCCTGGGAAGAAGTCTTTTTTATCAAAATTCTTTTTCCTATTTGTATAACTGGGGAATTTGAGTCGGATATGTATGATGATCCTTTCGATGATCTGGCCATGGCTCCGTATGACGGATTACCATAATTACCTCTGCTTGGGGATGTTCTTCCCCTTCTTCTTCCCTTGACGTGAATCCAAGGTGGATCCATCCTGCACATATAACACCTTTTCATTATCATTCAAAAAAATAATCTGTCAAATATTCATCTGAATAGTATTCTATCTGAATATGAGTGAAATCTTCATTTAATATATTATCGATAATGTTCTGAATAATATAATTTTCCATATCTCTAGGTAAAGGTGCAAGAACCCTCAATATAGTAACGAGAGTTGCATTATCAAGAAAGATTTGGAAAAACATAATTACTGAATGTATTCCCTGGATAAGAAATTCGGTAAAGAGTTATCAACTCCCTTTTTATGCAGAATTTCAAAATCAAAAGGGGCTAATTGCACTTGCCACCTGGAGAATATCAATTTCGAAGTATCATATTTAAAATCTTTGTTAAACATAAATTTGACCGATTGAGCGTCAGTTTTTATCAAAAACTTTTGGTTGTATAAATCGTCCTAAAATTTTAGAACGCACTTAACGATGGTTAGCATTTCATGCGCTACCATCGCCTATTTCTTTTGGGCTTCATTCCATTTGCCTGAATGAAACCCGATCAAATATTCGCTCTTATCATGGGGATTAATATGTTTGAGAATCCCACCATATCCAATGTTGGACGCATCCGTCTCAATAATCTTTTGCCAAGCAGGGTTGGCTAGAGCTAAGCACGACAGTGATTGCACTCGCCGCTTGATTTCTTTGACCAAGTTGGTAAGACTTTCAGTCCAAGGAGACTTATGATCCTTCTTTAGCCTGTCATATAACGGGTCCAAGTCTTTAGAGAGATGTTTATAAAATAGGGAGATATAATTTAAACTTCCTAAGAATCTCTGTAACTGAGTCTTGTCTGTAATAACATCAGGAAACGTGTCAGCAAAATCAATGGCTCTTTGAATGGGGGTAATCTTTCCCCAGCAGATTTGATGCCCTAAAAATCGAACATCTGTTTGGAATAAACTCATTTTGGGTTTTGAAATAACCAAACCATTTTGTATCACAACTTTTTTGAAAATGTCAAGATGCTTGATGTGCATTTCAAATGTCTTTTAAAATATTAGAATATCATCGATATAAACAATAATAAAATCCATATATGGGTTGAAAATGTCATTCATAATTTTTTGAAATTCAGAAGTGGCATTTTTCAAACCAAAAGGCAGAACATTAAAAGTAGTTCTATAAGAATGTTCTTTGAACATTTGAATTTGCCAATAACCTAATTTTAAATCAAATTTGGAAAATATATTGGCATCGTATAATCTGGACAACAAATCCTTTTTATTTGGAATAGGATACCTAATCCACTTCAAATATTTATTCAAAGGCTTATAGTTGATAACCAATCTTGGAACGCCTCGTTCCCTT
This sequence comes from Solanum piurae, assembly GCA_029582685.1. NCBI lineage: Eukaryota > Viridiplantae > Streptophyta > Magnoliopsida > Solanales > Solanaceae > Solanum > Solanum piurae. The sequence goes on along the minus strand of JAJOOO010006931.1, from coordinate 10,243 downwards.
TCAGCCGCATTATTAACATAGAAGGTTGTGCATGACCAAGGAGACTTGGATGGTTTTATCAAACCCTTTTGTAAGATATTATCAATCTCAGTCTTGCAAAAGTCTACTAATTCAACATTCATTTGACTAGGCCGAGATTTAGTAGGGATATCATCCTCAAAAAATCCTTCTTCATATGGAAGAGTCACAATATGCTTCTTGCAATTCCAAAAAGCACTGGAATGATCTGCGCAAATGTCAATGACAATCTGTTCGGTAATTAATTTAATTTTTTCCTTTACCTTAGCAGATTTCAGAGAGTCAAATATACTCATATTGAATAGCTTCAGTTGTAAAGTGTCCACTCTGCTTCATATTATTAGTACAATTATTATTACTATTATTATTATTATTATTATTATTATTATTACCCATCAGAGAAACCATCTTTTTTTTTGGGCTAGACAAGAAAGAGAAAGGGGGGAAAAGTAAGGCTTCAAGTAAAGGCTCCTAACTCATTTGAACTTCCGATCGGGGTAACTAAAAAGAAATCCTATAAGGATGAATCTGGTAATATTGTGAAAGCTATTTATCCACCTCAAGCATCTTTTATTTTACCAAATAATACTGGTATTACTTTTACTGCCTTTCAAAAATTTGTTGAGGAAGATGTTGCGGTAGTCAGCATCAATGAAATTAATAGAACGTTAATGAATAAAGGTAAGTAAGTGGTTATAAACCAAGGTACGAAAAACATAATATCATTATGTAAAGCACACGTTTCATAAAATTCAAAAGTGAAGAGCAAAGAGCTCATCGTAAATCACATAGATTTACCAAAAATAGGTCTAGGCAGGAACTCGCTAAGATCAAATGCTACAAGTGTGGCAAATTTGGGCATATAACACCAAATTATAAGGTTGAAAAGATGAAAACCTTAGAACTGGATGATGAGATGCACGAAAACAAGATCTCGGTATATGATTATTTAAGGTGTGGGGAGGGAAGTTTCACATAAGTTTCTCCATTCCCGAGTGACATAAGGGCAAAGGAGTCTTTCACAATTTGATTTGGACCCGGCCTGTACTTTTAGTGAGCAACCAAACCTCTCTTCTATACTTTGAGAAAACAACTCATATGGTTAAATTTGCTTCTGGACAAGATTTAGATATAAAATATAAATTACCTAATACACGTATTTGCCAAAATAAAGTTTGCATTCCACATTTCTTTTTCTTGATAAAAAATCAGTTATATCCTCCGATTATACTTGGAACCCCTTTTATAAATGCTATTTACCCTTTTACTAATATCAATGCTAAAGGGTTTTCTGCCACTTATAAGGATAATGATATTAATTATACTTTTGTCACTGATCCTATCTCTCGTGATATTAATGCTTTGATTAATATGAAACAAAATCATATTGATTCATTGCAACTTGAATTATTTAGTATAAATATTTTTGATACTTTGTCATTAAATTATGTTCCTTTTATTAACTACCCAAAATATGTATATTCTTAACCCGTGTATATAAGAAATACATGTATTTTCTCCGTCAGATACATATTTTCGAAACAAAACTTTGATAGAAATTTTAATTTAAAAATTTGTTTTTTTTTAATGTGTAATTAACTTCAATGATAGTGTGTTTTACGTTGTTTTCATCTGGCCCCACGTAAGTACCATATTCATTTGTGCAACTCAAAATCATATTAATACCAAAAAACTGCACAAAAATATTTAGACTTCATCTTTCTCATTAAAAGACATCAAATATAAGTAGAATTGTGTTGAAAAATCTTACCTCAATCCTATCCCAATAACGGGTTGGGTTGGGCCAACACCATCGACCAAGCCCATTTTTGTGGCACTAAATATTTTATATATGAGACATCTTAAACCGCCAGTCAATTTCAGAATAATGAGAAACTGATTCGATTGGATGCTCCTCTTCCCTTTTTCGTTGCGTCCTCTATTACTGCTTTCTCAGGTGCATGATAATTAACCAACCAAATCTAATTCAGGAAAATGAAAAGCAAATATAGCTAACACCATAGATAATTATTAACATCTATAAGTCTATAAACTAGTAGAGACTGATTGAAATTTGAAATGGACAAAATCAAACACAAATTGCTAGTAACCTAAATTCGAGATTTGCTTCAACATGGTACTAAATTTCAAACTTTGCCAGAAAAGGGAAGAAGAAAACAATTATGTGGTATCCAAATTCCGAATCAATGGTTATTCAAGCCAATTTCATTCACACTTTTATCCCTAATTAGCTGAAATGGATGGCGAATGGGCACACAAGTTTTCCTATAGAATGCTGAAAAGTTTATATTAAGTCATCTACGTTACTAATCCGACTTGGAATCATTTTCTCTAGTGCACAAACGATTTCTTGTTTTCACCAATTGTGCACGCCTCAATTCATCTTTGATCAACTCCCCTATGCTCATCCAGAGTACCAAATCTAAACTCATTCACCGATATTTTATTATTAATTACATTTATCTTAGTAATTTCAGCGATGAGCTTGATTTGTTTTCTTGTTGATCTTGCCAAGTACGTTTTATATACATCCAATCTTGAACAACTTGATATCTTGAATCACAAAATATTACCCTTTAAGTGGTTGGAGTTGGGGCGGAAATTAAAGGGATTTAGGTTTTGACCTGTATGAATCTCACTGTTTTGCATGACACTAATTTTTATGTTATAACAAAGTTGTTTGGATTTTGGAAAGACCTATGTATTAGCTATCCAAGTATCGATTATGTTTTGGATTCTGTATATATTTCTTCAGAGGCTAGAAATTTGGTCGTGACTGATTATGGGGTAGAGGTTTTGTAAGTGAATTTTAGTAGCTTGCATAAGATTAATGTGGTCGAGGTTTTGGGAATCATCAGCTTACTGATAGGAAGTCCTAAACCTTGTTGCACTTAAATATGTGAAGAAGGAGGATGTAATTGAAGATTCTCTTAAGTAAGTATATATCTAGGCTTTCTTGTACAACTGCTTTATGATTATTTTTTTTGGTTGAAATGTCTCTTCGGCCATTGCTTTGAGTTGTAAATTTACTGTATGATTGGTGATTTTATGGTCATAACTTTAATTGGAAGCATTCAAGATATTTCTTGGTGTTAATTCCTTCATATAAGAATGTCTTTGTGAGTAATAGACTCGTAAAAAATTATTAACAGTCTCTCTACCTTTGCAAGGAATTGAGATGGATGATTTCCCTTTTATTACCGTAAAAGGGATCCTCTCTATATTACGTCGAGTGTTGCTTTAAGTTGAATTTCAGTGTCTAAGATCCATATTGCTCAATGGAGCTTTGGTTTTGAATGTTTCCGTACTTCTTGATGAACATTACCGGTACTCGAGGTTTACAACTTGATTATCTCGGATGAATCCTTGTTCATGGTGTCCAATGCTTTTCTCCCGCTGTACGCACTTTCACATTTCTGGCGTACAGATTTCACGTTAAAGTTCTTATCTTTGGTTGAAGTAGATTTTTTTTTGCTGTTTAGTGCATACAATTCACTAAAGTTCTTATCTTTGGTTCAAGTGGATTTTTTGACATAGGATTTTATCCCAATACCAATCCTCCTCCTTTCCTCTTTCTTTTCATTCATAAACATAGTACGGTGTAGGATTTCTTCTTCAACTCTACTGATTCTTTTGTTTTATCCACATTTAATTACCTCTTGTGCTTAGTGGATTTTAATTCAAAATAAAATTGCTATATCACGAGGAGATCATAACTTGAATTAGAGGGATTTTTGTACAGATTTAAGGTGAATTTAGTTCAATTTTCAAAGAAAAATTCAAGTTCGAATATGAATAATTGAAATTGTCCAGCACGGCTTTATGAACAACCAACTTGTATTCATGAATTCAAAGATATACTTGTATTCATGTATTTAGAAATCAAGAATGGCAGCAATGATGTTTTCAGATAACACAACTGCAGCGAGTGAAGAAGATGAAACCCAATACCCAAAACTCCCTTGTTGTTTTCTATGTTTTTATACTCTTTTGTTTTTGTTTTTCATGGTATCTAACGCTCTCTATCCATATTTGGAAAGCGAGTGTATATGAATGTTTATATCTCAATGAACTTCCTCCAATTGAATGTTTTTTTATCTAAAAAATATTTATGTGTTATATCAAGGAATCTAGTGAATATTTATGTTGTAGCTAGATTCTATACATAATGTTTCTGGTTTGAGATCTGAATTTATGGTGATGGTTGAGTGATTTTTTTGGTATACTGAATATTTAAGTTTTAGCTTAGATTGTACACATAACATTTCTTGTTTGAGATCATAATTTATGGTGATGGTTGAGTGAATTTTTTTTGTGATGATACAAATGTTTCTCATAAAATAATATAAGTGATATAGTGATATATACATGATGCATATAGTCGAATTAATTTTTTTTTGAAAATACAATGATTCAAAACGGCAAACCCTAAAATAAATGTATCCAACAAGTTGAGAAAGTGTGGATACATCTTGGTTGAGAAAAATATATAGTGTATCCAACTATATTAAGTGAACTGAATGACTGACTAACATAATTCAGCTGAAGTAAAGCATGAAATATGAAACGAAATCATTAAAAGCTTTACAAATAGGTATGCAATGATAGCAAAATTCTTAAATAAAATACTTTACTTTCTTGGAGAGTTTCTCTAACTGACAACCATCACTAAGAGTTCATGATGATACACCGCCTTTAACCATGTTTCCAGAACCACCCTATACCTTGCCGGGATATAGGAGGCTGCTTAAATTTTGGATCCATCTAAAGGCCTTCTTGAGGCTGGTGAGGAGTCACCCGAATTACAGTACGATCCTATTTACACTGGTGGAGCAGGTTATGGGGTTTAAGTTGTCTTTTAACTCTTATCCAAATCGGTGCTCAATACTATTACCAAAATATATGTATTAATGCTCATATAATAATACTCATTAGATTGAGTTAAAAAAGGACATCTTTAAAGGATTACTAACCTTTAGGCTGAAAATTCTTCTAAAAAACGAAATATGCTCTTCTTAAAATAGGAATACTTTTCTGCATGAAAAAATAATACATTTGAAATCATAAGTGATCTTTTCAAATGACGCTTAAAATATACTTCGACATACATTAAATTTTGAAATAAAAAGTTTGGAAATAATTGCACAAAGGCTTTCACAAGTTTCATCAACAAGGGGTCATGTGATAAAGTCATTAACAACTCAAGAATCAATATGTATAAAGTATTATAGTCTCAATAGTTAAGAAATCAGAACTCAGAATAAGAAACACAAGCCAAATTCAGAATTCATGGAGTTTTGGGTAGAACCCTAGATTTACCTCTTTACTGACGGAATTTAGTTGTAGGGTGTGAGGACCGACTTAATTCAATACTATGAATAGCCCTACATACATGGAAGAACAAAGTTCTTGAAGAAACTATAAGAAGATGCTTGAAACCCGTAGCTTTCGATTCTTGGATCCTTGCTCTAAGTCTTGGAAGTGATTATGAGAGTGTCAGGGCTGAACTAAATTGAAAAGAACCTTAATTAGGTGTAAAACCACCGGGTTAAGGCTTAAAAAGGATGGGGAAAAGACTGAATTAATCCCTCCTAAAATTGGCAGGACTGTCCACAAAGAGGCTTCTATGGTCCGTACTCCCATCTACAGACGGACTGTCCACTCATGGTCCCCACTAATGGAGACCGAGTCTTTGAGTTGAACTACGAACCAAGAACCATGACACGTACTACATACCACGAGTCATACCCCTTCTCATACAGTGACCCTTTGCCAAAGGCCAGGATCCTTAGGCCTACAAACCACGATGGCCATGTACGGTCCATACATACTTTGATGGGCCGTACTAGAAAGTCATAATCAAATCATTGGAGACTCAACTTTATAAAGATCAACTTTGGATAGAATTCTACAATCTATAGTTCCTTGTATAACCCGTACAAGCCGTCGATAGAGCTTAAAATGCCAAAATTTCATCAAGTATGATATCTATTCAACGAGCCTCATCCACGACCCATATACCCATCCATGAGCCATACTTGTGGCTCATGGAATCCTATCTAAGACTTAACATTTTCCTGAACTCCAAGAAAGTAACAATGACTTGCTCATACGGTCCATAAAATCTTCTTAGGTCCGTACAAGGGCTTGTAGAATTAGTGCACCAACAACTTTCTACAACTTTTCAACTTCCAATTGTCGTTTACAGTTTCGAAGTGTTACATTTATGTAGCATAACCCAAAGGTTTTGTAGTTCAAAGAAGTGAAGGCAAGATGTATAAGCTTCAACTAGTGTCATTCCATCCACGACATTTGTTGTTTGTTTATTTTGCAAGTAAATCGATGTGTTTACCGCCTTTTCCCAACAAGACTTGGAAACTTATTGACAAACCTGGAACTAAGCAATTTATTGAGTTTAAATGGGTGTACACAGTGAAGTTTAATGAGGATGTATCTATCAACAAGAACACATCAAAGCTTGTTGTTAAAGGTTATTCTCTACAGCCTGGATATGATTAATTTTGCACATGTTGCAAGAATGGACACCTATCAGATTTTTCATTTAATTGGCAGCACAAATGAAGTGGAAAATCATGCATTAAGATGTCAAATCTGCCTTCTCGAATAATTTTCTAGAAGAGGAGATTTATGTAGCTCAACTTGAAGGTTTTGTAATTCAAGGAAGTGAAGGTAAGGTGTATAAGATTCAACTGGTGTCATTCCATTCACTGCCCTTGTTGGTAATCTATTTTGCAACTAATCGATGTGTTTACCGCCTCTGCCAAAAATGACTTTGGCAACTTTCTCTTTATAGAGCTCAGATGCTTCTTGTTCCTTACAAGCAATTTTTTAGCATATCTGGGATTGAACTATTCTTGGTGCATTGACAAAAGCAACACATAAATTATGTCTAACTCAATACCTACCATTGATTTCTCACCCGAGTCAATTTCTACTCTTTTTTCTTCTGACTTTAGAACATCATCACACAAAATCTATAAAACCATGATTCTATGTGATGATGATCTGAATTCTAAAGAAATAAAAGCAGAATTTATACACATGAAGAATAAATGGTAGGTATTGATTTAGATGTAACTACAAGTTTTGCTTTTTTCAGTGCACCAAGAATACTTTATCCTAGATATGCTAAAACTTATGCCTGCAAGGAACAGAAGCAATCGAGCCCGCTAAAGAAAAAGTGGCCAAAATCTTTTTTGGGCAGAGGTGGTAGACACATTGATTTACTTGAAAACTAGATTACCAACAAGGTTCGTGGATGGATGGACACCAATTGAAGCTTGGATCTGCATAAAACTATCAATATGACATCTAAAAGTATTTGGTTCATTGTGTTATACTCATGTACCGGCTGTAAAACAAAGCAAGCTAGATGAAAAGTCTGAAAAGCAATTTTGGTTGGTTAGAGCTCTATCTCTAGGGGTTATAGAATTTACAATATTGAATATGAGAAAGTGTTTATAAGTAGAAATCTGAAGGTGGATGAAGATGCTTGTTGGAATTGGAATATCTCTCAAGTTAGAAGGATAGATGTTGAACTTGTTGCAAGGATGGACACCATCAGAGTTGTGATTTCATTGGCAGCACAAATGAAGTGGAAAATCTAGCATTAGATGTTAAATCGGCCTTCTTGAATAGTTTTCAAGAAATTTCTATAGCTCAACTTGAAGGTTTTTTAGTTCAAGAAAGTGAAGGTAAGGTGTATAAGCTTCAACTAGGGTCATTTCATCCACGAACCTTGTTGGTAGTCTAGTTCGCAAGTAGATCGATGCGTTTACTGCCTCTTCCAAAAAAGACTTTGGTAAATTTTTCTTTATATAGCTCGGTTGCTTCTTGTTCCTTATTTGCATACGGTTTAGCATATCTGGGATGGATTATTCTTACTACACTGACACAAGCAACACATTTACTTATATCTGACTTAATATCTACCATCGATTCTTAACGCATGTCACTACTATTATTTCTTTAGAATTTAGAACATTTTGTTAGAATTTAGAACTCATCACACACAATCTGCAAAACATTATTTTGTCTGATGATGTTCTAAATTTTGAAGAAATAAGAGCAAAAATTGATATGCATGAAGAACCGATAATAGGTATAGAGTTAGATATATGTACATGTATTGCTTCAGTCAGTGCACCAATAATATTTCATCCCGGATATACTAAAACTTTTTCTTGTAAGGAACAAGAAGCAACTGAGATCTCTAAAGAAAAAGTTTCCATAGTCTCTTTTGGGAAGATGCAGTAAGAACATTGATGTACTTGCAAAATAGACTTCCAACAAGTGATGTGGATGGAATAACACCAGTTGAAGGTTGGAATTGTATAAGACATCTAAAGGTGTTTGGTTTATTATGTTATACCCATGTACCAACTGTCAAACAGAGCAAGCTTGACAAAAAAGCGAAAAAGGAATTTTTGTATGTTAAAACTCTATCTCTCAGGGCTATAGAATTTACAATATTGAATCTGGGTAATTTTTCATAAGTAAAGATGTGAATGTGGATGCAGATTCTTATTGTGATTTGAATATCTCTCAAGTCATAAGGATGGATGTTGAACCGATTTCAAAAGATTCAAATAAAGACTTGGTAGTAGAGAATGATGAAATTTTTTCTATTAGAAGGTACTAGACCTTTGGTAGAAATTTATGGAAGATGTAATCTTGTTATCTTGGAATGTTCAAAATTTGAAGATGCTAGTGGGATTGAAGAATGCAAGCGAGCGCACTGATTGAGAAGAATGAGGCATCAAAACTTGTTGACAAACCAGAAACTAAGCCAGTTATTGGAGTTAAATGGGTTTATAGTGTGAAGTTGAATGAAGATGGATATATAAATAAGAACAAAGCAATCTGGTTGTTAAAGGTTATTCTCAACAACCTGGAGTTGATTATTCAGGTACTTTTGCACATGTTGCAAGGATGGACGTAACGCCCCGTATTCGAAACAGACCAGATTTACAGAATTTTAAAAGCTACAGGTGCCACCTACGGACCATAATTTAAATCACGGTCTGTGCTGGTTGTTCGTGGATGGACACTGCGACCCTCCTCCTAGAAGCCTCAGCGATTTCAGCTAAGGGTTGACCCACGACCAGGACCTACAAACCGTAGGTGGGACCACTGTAACACCCCGTAGCTGAAACAGACCAAAAATGCAGATTTTGAGAAGTTGCAGGTGCAACTTACGGTCACCATCCACGGACCGTAGATCAGACCACGGTCCGTGCTGGTGGTCCGTGGTTTACCACTGCAGCCCCTCCCCAGAACTGAGTCAGAAAAATCGACCAAGTCTCGACCCACGGACAAACCTACGGTCCGTAGATCAGACCACGGTCCGTGGTCTGTGTCCGTGGATCAAGACCTCTTCTACCCAGCCTCTGACACAAACTACGGTCGACCAGCACGGACCGTCATTTGATCCACGGTCCGTAGGTCTGACCGTAGATGAGAGTCAACAATCAGTTAGCTGAAAATTATTGATGGGTCAACTTCAGATGCTCATAACTTTTAGCACAAAATGAATTGTGTGTGCCACCACATATGGTATGATAGATAATTGAATTATCTTTCTAAGGCCGCCAAGTTTGCTTAATTCCGACCTCCGAGTAAAACGTTATGCTCGTTCTAGTGAAGCCCTGTCGGGCAGACTCGATCGACGGACCCAATCGACGGTCCGTCGATTGATCGACGGTCCGTAGGTCCAAACCGTCGATTGGCCCGACAACAGTTAATTCAGGGGTTGTTTGGTCTTTTCCTATTTCGTTTAACCCCTAAGATACGTCATTTAGACCCTAAATCATGAGATTTTAATCAGTTTAAACCTAGGAACATAACTAGAACTTACCTAAGTCAAATCATTAATCAAACTTAGAAGAATTAGAAGCAAGAGAGGAGAAAAGCGGTCAAGAACCCTAGTTCAAGAACGCAACAAGGTTCCATCAGTTCCAGCCCTGAAATCGAAAGATTTCTCTGTGGAATTCATCACCAGGTATGTGGGATTTCACTAGTGGGTTCCTTTCACCCATTAGATCTCTAGTTTTCAGTCAGATTCTTGATTCCATGATTATGAACAAACCTAGGGTTTCTAGAATTACAGCAGATCATCATGAATTAGTTATTAATATGTTCCAAATCAGATTATCATGTTATTGCTCAGTTTATTGCATGAATT
>JAJOOO010006930.1:0-31877 GCA_029582685.1 Solanum piurae | reverse complement strand
CTTGGTGCTCTTGGATGTGTCTTCCCTGAGCTCTTGGCCCGTAACGGGGTCAAGTTCGGTGAGGCTGTGTGGTTCAAGGCCGGATCCCAGATCTTCAGCGAGGGTGGACTTGACTACTTGGGTAACCCAAGCTTGGTCCATGCACAAAGCATCTTGGCCATCTGGGCTTGTCAAGTTGTATTGATGGGAGCCGTTGAGGGTTACCGTATTGCTGGTGGACCTCTTGGTGAGGTTGTCGACCCACTCTACCCTGGTGGCAGCTTCGACCCATTAGGTCTTGCTGAAGACCCGGAGGCATTTGCTGAGCTCAAGGTGAAGGAGATTAAGAACGGCAGACTTGCTATGTTCTCTATGTTTGGATTCTTCGTTCAAGCCATTGTTACCGGAAAGGGTCCATTGGAGAACTTTGCTGACCACCTTGCAGACCCCGTTAACAACAACGCCTGGTCTTATGCCACAAATTTTGTCCCCGGAAAATGAAAATCTTAATATTTCATTGTTTGATGGCCTTGTAAAGTAGTTGTGAGTTACTTGACAATAGAATGGATTTTTTTTTTTTTGATATTCCAAATTTCCAATGATTGTGTAGTTCTGAGTTACATTTTCCAAAGCCATGAATAAAAAATATTGCCACTTTCATACCAAAGGGGAGAAGAAAGAGAACAAAGAAAATATAATTGAAGATACATATGAGAATTGAGATGTGGTAACTAGAAAAACTATAAGCTGTTATAAGATTAAAACTTGAATTTTCAGATCAGAGGAACTTATGGAATGCAATTAATTCTCGAGAAGCAATACTCAAAATTAGTGTAAAGTACTAATGTTGAACACCATGACGTTATTACATGATTCCTCATTTTTCTTTCGAAAAGTGAAAGAGGAAATAAGAAGACATTGTTTCATTTCAATGATAAGTGAAAACCAATGTGTTTTGTAGTCTGAACTCTGAACATAGTAAGTAATACATTAGTTTACATGTCCTTACATTACGTGTCTTGTGAACAAATTCATAAATTTCTTGAAAAATCATCCTTCCTTACATCTGGTACCATCTTTGACAGATCCTTCCAAACAAGGTGCATAGTAATGACCATAGCCAAAGGACATACTTGTATAGTTAGTTAGCAGAAGAGACATGTAATGCTATACATAACAATTATTGGCAACAAATTTAAGCTCTATGCACTAATAATATAAAAAATATATACAATCAGTTTACTTATAAAGTAATTATAGGTAAATCCGTTGATAAACATTACTCCAATGGGTTGTCTCGTAAAAATAGGGAACTGACCTACCATCACATGTTAAAATCGATAGTGTAAAAACATCTTTACACCGTCAGTGTATATAACTTAAATCTACAATTAGTAAATTATATTTCTGTTATTTTGAGCTGAAGTTTTGCTGATTTAACAAATTTCGGACCAGATCCCATGTGAGACTGAGAATGTCCGTAAAATGAAAATGACAACTGGCTAAAGCTGCAACTCTGCAGCACCTGCTGTGGTTGGTGTGCGCAACCTACAGTACAACAGACTCTCAGCCAATGGCATTGCTTCTTGTGTTTGTGCCTATCCTATAATATGTCTATTCTCCATTGACACAAACAAATTCTTGCACATCAGATTTTTCAAGAAAGCAAAAGCCTCATTCTCTCTGGGAAATACAACTCGAAGAACAACTAGGGACCTGGTAGAGTTATCATTGTTCTTAGTTGTTAGGGTTTATATTTCTATGTTCATTCATGTAAGATCTATTCCTAAGCTATAAAGGAATTAGATCAATGTCAAGTTCTTGTGTGTCATTCAAGAAGGAAAGGGATTAGTAGGATAATTTCTAGATTATTGGAGTCTGTAATCTGAATCTGAGCTCTATTTTGAGTGAAATGGAGTTGAGTTGAAAATCCTGTGAGAACATGTTGTGGTTTTCTCCTCTCTTGAGCAAGGGGGTTTCCACGTAAAAATCTATGTGTCTGATTGTTATTATTTATTTTCCGCACTGTTATTTTGTCAAGGGACCTGGTCCATTGATTGCTAGTAGACGCATACATTCTACCGATTTCTCTTAGTCTTAACACAGCCAATATATTGTGATGCTGATGAAATCCAACAAATTAAATTTTTTGCTCATGTTCTTCTGAACAAGCTCTTTCCAAGTCTCAGCATTGCTCATCTAGCAGTTAAGTACAGGTACTAAGCAACATTAAATCTTTAAACATGAACAACTTTGTCAATTGAGGTCTAATATATTAATAAAGTTTCAATCGCATTGTTTTCCAAACATAATCATGCATTATTAATTTCCTACAATTTATGCATCAAGTGGTCATAAATTTCAACTTCTCCTCAAATTTCCTAAACCATAGTTCTACATATTTTACCCTGCAGGTAGACAAAATCTATAGAAATGCCAAGTGGATAATGATAGGGATATCATATTGTATGCTCAACAAATCACAGGGCAGATTTCAATTCTTGTGACCACATATGATAGGACAATATTGAATGTGTCCCTTCTTGGAAAACTAATGAGTTGGAGATTCAAGTGTACATATATTGCTACAATATATGGGATCTTGATATCCAATGAGATCATATATATAGATATCACTGGATATGAGGATTCTTTCTCTCTAATTGCCTCCTATATATTCTGAACCCCAACTAACTTCAGCTTCATCACAACCAACTTTGACATTTCAAACACTCATCACTTTTCTCTTGTTATAAACCATGGCAGCTTCTACAATGGCTCTTTCTTCCCCTTCTTTTGCTGGACAGGCAGTGAAACTCTCACCCTTTGCCTCAGAAATCGCTGGAAATGGAAGGATCACTATGAGAAAGGCGGAAGCCAAGTCTGCCCCATCTAGCAGCCCATGGTATGGTCCAGACCGTGTTAAGTACTTGGGCCCATTCTCTGGTGAGTCCCCAAGCTACTTGACTGGTGAATTTCCCGGTGACTATGGGTGGGACACTGCTGGACTTTCAGCAGATCCAGAAACTTTTGCCAAGAACCGTGAACTCGAGGTGATCCACTGCAGATGGGCTATGCTTGGTGCTCTTGGATGTGTCTTCCCTGAGCTCTTGGCCCGTAATGGTGTCAAGTTCGGTGAGGCTGTGTGGTTCAAAGCTGGATCCCAGATCTTCAGCGAGGGTGGACTTGACTACTTGGGCAACCCAAGCTTGGTCCATGCACAAAGCATCTTGGCCATCTGGGCTTGCCAAGTTGTGTTGATGGGAGCCGTTGAGGGATACCGTATTGCTGGTGGACCTCTTGGTGAGGTTGTCGACCCACTCTATCCTGGTGGCAGCTTTGACCCATTAGGCCTTGCTGATGACCCAGAGGCATTTGCTGAGCTCAAGGTAAAGGAGATTAAGAACGGTAGACTTGCTATGTTCTCTATGTTTGGATTCTTTGTTCAGGCCATTGTTACCGGAAAGGGTCCATTGGAGAACCTTGCTGACCACCTTGCAGACCCCGTAAACAACAATGCTTGGGCCTTCGCAACAAACTTTGTTCCCGGAAAATGAATTATCATAAATTGATGGCCTTGTAAAGTTGTAATTGTGAGTTTACTAGACAATAGAATGGAATTTTCTTATATTCCAATTATGGTGTAGTCTATAATTCCATTTTCCAATGGCATGAATGAAATACTGCAAGGTTCATATCAAAGGGGGAAAAAAGATGACTGAGCAAAAAGAAAAAAGAAAAACCAATATACATTTGGAATGTGGTAAAAGCTTAAAACTTGAATATACAGAGTAGAGACCACAGGAACTTATGGAATTCAATTTATCCTCAAGAAGCAATAATAGTCTTAACTTAATGCCAAGAATAACATTGAACAACATGATTCCTTATTTTTCTATCTGAGAAGTGAGATGATTTAAGAGTACATAACATTATTTCACTACTACATCATTGACATTTCATTGATGAGGGAAAACCAATGTGTATGTTATGTAATTTGAACGTAGCAAGTAAAAGCATCTATGCGACTGCTTATATAACAGAGGCAGGTATCCTCCAAAGATGGCATATTGTAACGAGTAACGACCAGAGCCAAATTGCAGAAGATACAAGTAATTGAGTAAGCTATACATGACACTTATTAGAAAGGAAATTAAGTTCTAAGTATTGATATTGTAAAAATGCTAATGCTCATGCCACTTATTAACAGGGGAAGGGGTAGGCTTCATCATACATGTTTGACAGAACCAATTAAGTAGCTTTGGTTCAAACCATATATATATATGTGTTAAGAAACAAACAAGTTAAATTAAAGAATCCATTTACTAGTAATTAAATTAAACATATATAGAATGTTCGATGACTTTAGATACCTCTTCATGACCATAAGATTTTCAAAAATCCATGCATGGACCTTGGTTAAAAAAAATTGAAAAGAAATATGATATTCTGCATTGCCTTAATGTCGTCAAATGCTTTAGTGGCTCTTGGATGCAATGACATTAAATCAAAGTTGCTAAGTGTTTTTGCGGAAAATCTGTTGTCATTGAATGTCTCTTTTGTTGTAGTGATATGTGTTAAGAAATTCATTACATATGTACACAAATTAAATTTAGAATCCGTTTATTAGTACTTAAGATCGTCATCCTAGATTCCAGAACCCATAAAGTTCAAATCTTGATCCACCTTTGCTTATGAAGTAATTAGAGGTTAAACATGAATTGATAATATAATAAAAATGAATTTCAGCTTTTCCTCATTTTATTTAGTGAAAGGCTTAACCATAGTTCTACATTGAATAAGCTATAGTGCTGATAGATAAAATTTGGAGAAATTCCCAATGGATAATGATAAGAGATATCAGTGTATAGTAAGCTCAACAAATCAGAGGGTAGAGTTCAATCCTTGTAGCCACACATAGGAGGACAATATTGGATGTGTCCCTTTAGTAATAAACATCTTGGAAAATTGGAAGAATTGGAGATTGCCAAGTGTGCATTAATTGCTACACATGGGATCTTGATACCCAATGAGATCATAGATATAGATATCACTAGATAATTAAGGCTCTTTCCCTCTTACTTACTCCCTATATATATGGTGAATTGTTGCAACTTCATCTCATCACAACCAACTTCAACAATATTTCATACCATCAAGCACTTACTTTTCTCTTGATATAAACCATGGCAGCTGCTACAATGGCTCTTTCTTCCCCTTCTTTTGCTGGACAGGCAGTAAAACTCTCGCCTTCTACCTCAGAAATCACCGGAAATGGAAGGATCACTATGAGAAAGACTGTCTCCAAGTCTGCCTCATCTAGCAGCCCATGGTACGGCCCAGACCGTGTTAAGTACTTGGGACCATTCTCTGGTGAGTCCCCAAGCTACTTGACCGGTGAATTCCCTGGTGACTATGGGTGGGACACCGCTGGACTTTCAGCAGATCCAGAAACCTTTGCCAAGAACCGTGAGCTTGAGGTGATCCACTGCAGATGGGCTATGCTTGGTGCTCTTGGATGTGTCTTTCCTGAGCTCTTGTCCCGTAACGGTGTCAATTTTGGCGAAGCTGTGTGGTTCAAGGCTGGATCCCAAATCTTCAGCGAGGGTGGACTTGACTACTTGGGAAACCCAAGCTTGGTCCATGCACAAAGCATCTTGGCCATCTGGGCTTGCCAAGTTGTGCTGATGGGAGCTGTTGAGGGATACCGTATTGCTGGTGGACCTCTTGGTGAGGTTGTCGACCCACTATACCCCGGTGGCAGTTTTGACCCATTAGGTCTTGCTGATGATCCAGAGGCATTTGCTGAGCTCAAGGTTAAGGAGATTAAGAACGGCAGACTTGCTATGTTCTCTATGTTTGGATTCTTTGTTCAGGCCATTGTTAACGGAAAGGGTCCATTGGAGAACCTTGCTGACCACCTTGCAGATCCAGTCAACAACAATGCCTGGGCCTACGCCACAAACTTTGTTCCCGGAAAATGAATAGCAGTAAACATTCCATAAATTTCATTGTTTGATATATAACCTTGTAAAGTTGTAATTGTGAGTTTACTTGACAACAGAATGGATTTTCTTATATTCCAATTATTCTGTAGTCCTCAATTTAATTTTCCAATGCCATGAATGAAATACTGCCAGTTTCATATCAAAGGGGGAAAAAAGTTGGCAGTGCAAAAACAAAACACAAGATACATTAGGGATGTGGTGAAAGCTTAAAAGTTGAATGCTGACTAGAGGAACTTATGGAATTCAATTGATTCTCAAGAAGCAATATTACTCTAACTTAGTGCCAACAATAACTTACATGATTACTTATTTTTCTCTCTGAGAATTGAGATGAATTAAGAGGACATAATATTATTTCACTACTACACCATTGACATTTCAATGATGACGGAAAACCAATGTGTATGTTCTGTAATCTAAATGTAGCAAGTAAAAGCATTTGCGTGTCTGCTTATATTACAGAGGCATGTATCCTCCAAACATGGCATATAACAACCAGAGCCAAAATTAAGGACATAGTAAGCAGAAGTAAGCTATACATGATACTTATTAGAAAGGAAATTAAGTTCTATGCATTGACATTGTAAAAATACTAATACTCATGTCACTTATTAACAGGGGTAGGGGTAGCCTTCATCATACCGATTTTCTAGAACTGATTAAGTAGCTTTGGTCCAAACCATATATATGTCTATTTACTAGTACTTAATCCCATGAACCAATGTGTATGTTGTTGTTTGTTGTTACTAGTACTTAAGGTCGTCATCCTAGATTCTAAAACGCATAATGTTCAAATCTTGATCCACCTTTGCTTATTAAGTAATTACAGGTTAATCTTCTGACAAACATTAATTGATAATCTGATTAAAATGGTATAATATGCTATCACAAGTAAAATCTTATGTAAATCCCAGCAAAAATGAAAATCTATATTAGCCTCAGCATTGCTAGCCATGTAGTAGTTCAAATCCACGTACTAACCTGTCATTGAACTTCTAAAATTAAATTAACATTGCAACATATATAGAACCTTCAATGACTATATATACCTCTTCATGACCATAAGATTGTATAAAAGTCCATGCATCGACCTTAGTTAAGAAAACATTTTTTTGAAAAGAAGTATGACATTCTACATTGCCTGAATTTGTAAAATCCAAAACCAGTATCTTCACTTCTATTGGAACTCAAAGTTGTAATTGTGAGTTTACTAGACAATAGAATGGATTTTTCTTTATATTGTAATTATGGTGTAGTCTATAATTTCACTTTCCAATGGCATGAATGAAATACTGCAAGTTTCATATCGTAGGGGGAAAAAAGATGACTGAGCAGGAAAAAAAACAAGATACAATTGGGATGTGGTAAAAGCTTAAAACTTGAATATACAGACCACCAGAGGAACTTATGGAATGCAATCACTTCTCAGGAAGCAA
This sequence comes from Solanum piurae, assembly GCA_029582685.1. Lineage (NCBI taxonomy): Eukaryota > Viridiplantae > Streptophyta > Magnoliopsida > Solanales > Solanaceae > Solanum > Solanum piurae. Next base: position 24,454 of record JAJOOO010006930.1, on the reverse strand, counting down.
TACTCTAACTTAGGGCAAAGAATAAAATGATGCTATTAACATGATTCCTTACTTTTCTGTCGAGAAGTGAGCTGAATTAAGAAGACATATGTTATTTCACTACTACGTACGCCACTGACATTTCAATGATGAGGGAAAACCAATGTATATGTTTTGTAATCAGAAGGCATCAAGAACTCACTCCGTTTCAATTTATTCGTCTTACTCTTCTTTTTAAGTCTCTTTAAGAAAGAATGTTTCACTCCTTTTTCGAGAATTCCTTAATTTCAACTTTTCACATAACCTGTGTAAGGCCACAAGAGTAGATAACGTTTTAATACATTCTATATATCTTTAGTTTAAAACCACAAGATTCACGAGTTTTTTTTACCTTTCTTAAATTCTGTGTTTAAGTCAAATCTGGACAAACAAATTAAAAGCATCTGTGTGACAGCTTACATAGCAGAGGCAGGTACCGTTCCAAACATGGCACATAGTATTAACAGAGCCAAAAGGACATAGTAAGCAGAAATATACATGACACTGTAGAAAGGAAAGTAAGTTCTATGCTTTAACATTGTCAAAAATACTTGCACAATCATATCACTTATTAATATGGGTGCACAGAGGTAGCCTTCAGCATACCGGTTTGACAGAACCAAATAGCCTTGGCTTAAACCATGTATTTATGTTAACAAATTCATTAAATATGTATACAAATCAAATTTAGAATTCATTTACTAATACTTCAGGTCGTTGTCTTAGATGCTAGAACTCATCAAGTTCAAATCTTGATCCACCTTTGCTTATTAAGTAATTACAAGTTAATCTTTTGATAAAACAACAATAACAACATACCCAATGTTATTCCAAAAGTGAGGTTAATGTGTTACGCATACCTTACCCCTACCATAGTTCTACATTGAATGACCAATGGATAATGATAAGAGATATCAGTATTGTAAGCTCAACAAATCACAGGGTAGAGTTCAAGCCACACAAAGGAGGACAATATTGGATGGGTCCCTTTAGTAAACATCTTGGAGAATTGGCAAGATTGCATTAATTGCTACACATAGTATCTAGATACCCAATGAGATCATAGATATAGATATCATTAGATAATTTGGACTTTTTCCCTCATAACTACTCCCTATATATGGTGAATTAACTTCATCTCATCACAACCAACTTCAACAATACTTCAAACCCTCAAACACTTACTTTTCTCTTCAGACAAAACCATGGCAGCTGCTACAATGGCTCTTTCTTCCCCTTCTTTTGCCGGACAGGCAGTGAAGCTTTCACCATCTGCCTCAGAAATTACTGGAAATGGAAGGATCATTATGAGAAAGGCAGTCGCCAAGTCTGCCTCGTCTAGCAGCCCATGGTATGGACCAGACCGTGTTAAGTACTTGGGACCATTCTCTGGTGAGTCCCCAAGCTACTTGACAGGTGAATTCCCTGGTGACTACGGGTGGGATACCGCTGGACTTTCAGCAGACCCTGAAACCTTTGCCAAGAACCGTGAACTCGAGGTGATCCACTGCAGATGGGCTATGCTTGGTGCTCTTGGATGTGTCTTCCCTGAGCTCTTGGCCCGTAATGGTGTCACGTTCGGTGAGGCTGTGTGGTTCAAAGCTGGATCCCAGATCTTCAGCGAGGGTGGACTTGACTACTTGGGGAACCCAAGCTTGGTCCATGCACAAAGCATCTTGGCCATCTGGGCTTGCCAAGTTGTGTTGATGGGAGCCGTTGAGGGATACCGTATTGCTGGTGGGCCTCTTGGTGAGGTTGTCTACCCACTCTACCCTGGTGGCAGCTTTGACCCGTTAGGCCTTGCTGATGACCCAGAGGCATTTGCTGAGCTCAAGGTAAAGGAGATTAAGAACGGCAGACTTGCTATGTTCTCTATGTTTGGATTCTTTGTTCAGGCAATTGTTACCGGAAAGGGTCCATTGGAGAACCTTGCTGACCACCTTGCAGACCCAGTTAACAACAACGCCTGGTCCTACGCCACAAACTTTGTTCCCGGAAAATAATAATCTTAAAACATTCTCAAGTTTCTGATCATTTGATGACCATGTAAAGTTGTAATTTGTGAGTTTACTTGACAATAGAATGGATTTTTCTTATATCCTATTCCTGTTATGGTGTAGTCCTGAATTTCATTTTCCAACGGCATGAATGAAATGCTGCAAGTTTCATATCAAAGGGGGAAAACAGGTGACTGAGCAAGAAAAAAAAACAAGATACATTTGGGATGTGGTAATAGCTTAAAACTTGAATATACAAACCACCAGAGGAACTTATGGAATGCAATCAGTTCTCAAGAAACAATACTCTAACTTAGTGCCAACAATAACATGATTCCTTATTTTTCAGTTGAGAGGTGAGATGAATTAAGAAAACATATGTTATTTCACTACTACGTACGCTGTTGACATATCAATGATAAGGGGAAACCAATGTATATGTTTTGTCTTCAGAACGCATCAAGTACTCTCTCCGTTTCAATTTATTCGTGTTACTTTCTTTTTTTGACTACTCCTTAATTTAAACTTTTCTCATAACATGTTTAAGACCACAAGATTAAATAACTTTTTGGTAAATTATACCTATATTTAGTTTACGACCACAAGATTCAAAAATGTTCTTTACTTTCTTTAATTCCGTGACAAGTCAAAACTAGAAAAACAAATTAAAACGGAGCGAGTAATATATATAAGTTTCCAGGTCATTAATATATTTATATGTCGTTAATATAATTAGCATCTTTGATTTGAACAAATTCATAAATTTCTTGTATAGTCATCCTTCCTTACATGCATGTGGTACTATCTTTAGAGTAAAAGCATCTGTGTGACAGCTTATATAACAGAGGCAGGTATCCTTCCAAACATGGTACATTTTGAGCCAAAAGGACACATAGTAAGTAGAAGATATTCATGACACTATGGAAAGGAAATTAAGTTCTATGCATTGACATTGTCAAAAGTACTCGCACAATCATATCACTTATTACAAAGGTAGCCTTCAGCATATCGGTTTGACAGAACCAAATAGCTTTGGCTTAAACCATGTATATTTGTTAAGAAATTCATTAAATATGTATACAACATTTACTAATACTTGAGGTCATTGTCCTAGATTCTAGAACTCATAAAGTTCAAATCTTGATCAGCCTTTCCTTATTAAGTAATTACAAGTTAATCATTTGATAAACAACATATCGAATGTAATCCCATAAGTAATGTCTGGGAAGGGTAATGTGTTAGGCAGACCTTACCCTACATTAAGTGATATATAGTGCTGTTAGATAAAATCTGGAGAAATTTCCAATGGATAATGATAAGAGATATCATACTGTAAGCTCAACAAATCACAGAACAGAGTTCAAGCCTTGTAGACAGTGGACAACATTAGTTGGGTCCCCCTGTAAACATCCTGGAAAATTGATGGACTAGAGATTGCCAAGTTGCATTACTTGCTATACATGGGATCTTGATACCCAATGAGATCATAGATATAGATATCACTAGATAATTAAGGCTCTTTCCCTCTTACTTACTCCCTATATATGGTGAATTAATTCCCTTGTAACTTCAACTCATCACAGCAAACTTCAACAATTTTCATACCATCAAACACTTACTTTTCTCTTAATATAAACACAATGGCAGCTTCTACAATGGCTCTTTCTTCCCCTTCTTTTGCTGGACAGGCGGTGAAACTCTCACCCTCTGCCTCAGAAATCTCTGGAAATGGAAGGATCACTATGAGAAAGGCTGTCGCCAAGTCTGCCTCGTCTAGCAGCCCATGGTATGGCCCTGATCGTGTTAAGTACTTGGGCCCATTCTCTGGTGAGCCCCCAAGCTACTTGACAGGTGAATTCCCTGGTGACTATGGGTGGGACACCGCTGGACTTTCAGCAGATCCAGAAACCTTTGCCAAGAACCGTGAGCTTGAGGTAATCCACTGCAGATGGGCTATGCTTGGTGCTCTTGGATGTGTCTTCCCTGAGCTTTTGGCCCGCAACGGTGTCAAGTTTGGTGAGGCTGTGTGGTTCAAGGCTGGATCCCAGATCTTCAGCGAGGGTGGACTTGACTACTTGGGCAACCCAAGCTTGGTCCATGCTCAAAGCATCTTGGCCATTTGGGCTTGCCAAGTTGTGTTGATGGGAGCCGTTGAGGGATACCGTATTGCAGGTGGACCTCTTGGTGAGGTTGTGGACCCACTATACCCCGGTGGAAGCTTTGACCCATTGGGTCTTGCTGATGACCCAGAGGCTTTTGCTGAGCTCAAGGTAAAGGAGATCAAGAACGGCAGACTTGCTATGTTCTCTATGTTTGGATTCTTTGTTCAAGCCATTGTTACCGGAAAGGGTCCATTGGAGAACCTTGCTGATCACCTTGCAGACCCAGTAAACAACAACGCCTGGGCCTTCGCCACAAACTTTGTTCCCGGAAAGTGAAAATCATAAAATGATATCAAAATTTTCATGTAAAGTTGTTGTGAATGAGTTGACAATAGAATGGATTTTCCTTATATTCCAATGATTTTTAGTCCTGAATTTTCATCTTCTAAACCCACGATACGAATCAAACACTAAAACTTTCATTCCAAAAAGAAAAGAAATAGAATAGAGAATAAAATAAAGGTGTTTATAGCTTAAACTTCAATTTGTAGAACAGAACAGGTTTATTAGATACATCGTCTATGCTATGTTTGAGCTATTAACACACACATATATACTGACAATAACAGCAAACAGATAGTATATTGTTTGCTTAAAAGTTAACCTTATAAATTATCTTAATTTCCAGTTCGAAAAACTCTGCAGATTTTTATGCCAAAGCGCTGAAAATTGTAGCCCGATTAAAAATTTCATGTAGCTCAAACTCTTCAAAAATGTCAACAGGTGCATGTTGGATTCTCCAAAAGTAGAGTAGTTTTGGTGAATCCGACACGGATGCTGCATTCTTTAATTTGTGAGATCCAAAAACTAATAAATCACTATATGTGAATTAGAACTTATAAAATAACTACTCCATATGATATTATGATTTGGCTCGATCTTGCTTATGCAATCGGATCATAATTTTTACCAGGGGATTCAAAATATAAAAAAGTAAATGCATAAAGAAGTCTAAGTCCTCGGCTTTACCTGGCTCTGCCCCTGTTTATGCTGATGAGTAGTATATATATTATTACTGGGAAGCATATAATCTAAATTATTTTGTTAAGGTCCGATTTTTTACTATTTTAGTACTGATTCACCGGAAGAAATTAAATGTATTCAGAAAATAGATGTCTGAAATTAAGGTACTTTCATTTGTTTTTTTATCAACTAGGAAAGATTAAATTTGGCAGCGAATATCACCTGTTAATCTCATTAATTTTTTACAATCATAATTAAGCATTTAAATTGCAATTTTAATTTCCCACAATTTGTAAGTGTCGAGTAATGACAACATCCTGCCTATGGCAAGGCCCACGAGGGGCTGGGTGGGAGTCATGATCGAACATAGCGCTTGCATGGTGGACTTAGTTAATAAATAAAGTTGTGCCTTTGCTATCAGCTATAGCTTTTGACATGACGCTAAGCGTTTGATTCTAACAAGGAGAATAGATGCATCAAAAATATCAGGAATGGTCCTACATTGAATGAGCTAGCTGTAGAAACAGGTGGTGTCTGTTATCCTGCTGGTAGAGGTGTCATAATGTAAGCTCACAAGATAGATAGAGTGAAATCCTTGTAGCCATACATATATAAGAGGACAACATTGGTTGGGTCCCCCTTGTAAAAATCATGGAAAGTTGATGGATTGGAGATTGCCAAGTGTGCTACACATGGAATTTTGATACCCAATGAGATCATAGATATAGATATCACTTGATAAGATGATTCTCTCTCTTTCCTCCTATATATTCTCAACCCCAACTAACTTCATCTTCATCACAACTTTCAACATTTCATACCATCAAACACTTACTTTTCTCTTAAAATAAACACAAATGGCAGCTGCTACAATGGCTCTTTCTTCCCCTTCTTTTGCTGGACAGGCAGTCAAACTTTCACCATCTGCCTCAGAAATCTCTGGAAATGGAAGGATCACTATGAGAAAGGCTGTCGCCAAGTCTGCCCCATCTAGCAGCCCATGGTATGGCCCTGACCGTGTTAAGTACTTGGGACCATTCTCTGGTGAGTCCCCAAGCTACTTGACTGGTGAATTCCCTGGTGACTACGGGTGGGATACCGCTGGACTTTCAGCAGATCCTGAAACCTTTGCCAAGAACCGTGAACTTGAGGTGATCCACTGTAGATGGGCTATGCTTGGTGCTCTTGGATGTGTCTTCCCTGAGCTATTGGCCCGTAACGGTGTCAAGTTCGGTGAGGCTGTGTGGTTCAAGGCTGGATCTCAGATCTTCAGTGAAGGTGGACTTGACTACTTGGGTAACCCAAGCTTGGTCCATGCACAGAGCATCTTGGCCATCTGGGCTTGCCAAGTTGTGTTGATGGGAGCCGTTGAAGGTTACCGTATTGCCGGTGGACCTCTTGGTGAGGTCGTCGACCCACTCTACCCTGGTGGAAGCTTTGACCCATTAGGTCTTGCTGATGATCCAGAGGCATTTGCTGAACTCAAAGTAAAGGAGATTAAGAACGGTAGACTTGCTATGTTCTCTATGTTTGGATTCTTTGTTCAAGCCATTGTTACCGGAAAGGGTCCATTGGAGAACCTTGCTGATCACCTTGCAGACCCAGTCAACAACAACGCCTGGTCCTACGCCACAAACTTTGTCCCCGGAAAATAAAAATCTTAAAACATTCTCAAGTTTCTGGTTGTTTGATGACCGTTGTAAAGCTGTAGTGTGCTACCTGACAATATAATGAAATTTTGTTTGTGTTTGAATGGCTGTTCTGTACTGGGTTTCATTTTCCTAAGTCAACCCATGAATCAAGCACTAACAAATTATACAATAAAATGACCCCTCCACATATGAGCAATAACTAGAAAAACTGTAATGCTATGTTGAAAGCTTAAACTTGAATTTACAACTACAGCAGCTTATTTAATTTAATGAATTCTCTTTAAAAAAATCTATACATGATCTCACGTACGTAAACAAGTTGACTACGCTGTCTATATTCTTGCTTTAGCACTATGAAAAGTATTTACTAACAACATATTTGGCCCAAAAGAATATAGTGTACTAACAACACAGATTTACACAAAATTGTAAATTAAACTGAGTTGCTCATTTCTTGCCGGAAAAGCTTCACAGATGGTATGCCAATTCTGCCTTATACCTTTGATATCCGAGGTTGTACATGCATTATACTTATTGTGAAATCAAAATGCTCGGTGAAGTGGTTGCTCGCCCTGTTATCCTCGAGTAGATGCTATTGCCACACAATGATGGCATATTCAAGCAGCTAACTAGATCAATAAATTAACAAATCGTGATCGGAATGAGGTCAACTACGACTTGCAGCTCTTGCTCTCAACACAGCCTTCTCGTAAAGTTCTTCATATTGTGATGCTGATGAATCCCAACTAAAATCTATGTTCATGTCCTTCTGAACAAGCTCTTTCCAAGTCTCAGCATTGTTCATGTAATAGTTAAATGCACGTTCCAAGGCATTGTTGAATCCCTGGTCATGGAACAGTGCAACATCAACCTTTATATATTTCATTTAAAAAACAAAACTTGATGCAAATTCCAAACTGTAATAATTTGCTATAAGGCCACAAAACTGAACTAGAATTGTGTCTTGGACAACTTTTTACTAATGTATTAGGCTCTTAGCTATTAAATTGCCGATACCTGTTCATCAGCAGTCGCAAATGTGAATCCATTTCTAAACTGAAGTGGGATTGAGTCATCGTCAACATCAAAAACACTGCAAACAGATTTGAATGGTTAAATCTGAAACAGTATAACCATGAATGCTGACTAGTAAAGAAGTCCTCATGTTCCGCATCGACGAACCTATCATTCAAGCCCCCTGTTTTCCTAGCTATTGGTATCGATCCATATCTCATCGCTATCATCTAAACAAATGGAATTCAGATTCAAACATTAGAACCTAAAAGTATTGAGTTATCAGGTTCTTGATTTAATAGAAATTGTTCAGGCAACTGTGGAATCACCTGAGTAAGGCCGCAAGGCTCAAAGATGGAAGGGATAATAAGCATGTCAGATGCTGCATATATCAAATGGGAAAGAGCCTCATCATACTTCAATACCAACCGAGCATGCTCGTGATTTTGGAAATGGTTTCCAATATCCTCAAATTCCCTCTGCACAAATATTGATGTATGAGTTGTCAAAGTTCTAAACATATGCTAGGATGAACAAGGGGTAGAGCAACAGTGGAGGAGTCCACAGCAAAGTGCAGACAAGTTCACATGAATGGTTTGATAAGAAACAAACGTGGAAAAAGGGAAGATATAACATACTAAAGTTGAGCCAAAAACATCTGACAGAGAAGCATTATATCCATCATATACAATTTTATTATTTTTCCATGATTAACAATGCAAGGAGAAGCCACTAAAAGAAAATCTAGCAAAACCCAAGTCTATTCATCTCTGTTAGGGGAAATAAGAAATCACTTCAAACAGTTTAGTGTTTAAGTTCAATAGAAAGAATACAAGTAAGAATTGGAAGATTTACCATAGTACATAGAAATTTAAAGAAACCAGCACCCCTTACCTTAGCAAGGACATCGTCTCAAAGAAAAGACAAGCCAACCTTTTATAAAGAATATAACTGTGGCTGATACCAACCATTCTTGAATCATCAGAAAGAGTTGCTATGGGATTTCCAAATTTGGATGTCTCCATAAAGACAGGATTTCTGACTTGATTAGCACGGGAACAAAAAAATCTAACTGCTAGACTGGAAGGAATAGGTTACTGAATTGTTCATTCTCATGGACCCCCAACTAGAAGATCCAACACATAAAATTGAAAACCCAACAGCTTTGTTCCTGTACAGACGTGAATTCGTATTGACGAAACTGGACATGTAGAACCTATTTTTCTTCTTCCGTATTTCACATTTTATTGATAAACGAAGTTCAAAAATTGAGCTAAAGTGGCTTATCTGTGTGCTAAAATCAACAAAATATATAACGTTGACACCGTCATTAAGACGACATGATGATTGTATTTACTTATAGCATAGGAAAAGGAAATCATTACCTGAATATGCGGCACTGGGCTAGAACCAAGAAGAACAAATTGACCTCCCAACTCCAAAGTCCTATATATGGCATGTCTAATAAGATGCACACCCTTTTGAGGAACCAGTCTTGTTATGCAACCAACCTGTAGCCAGGCAATCTTAGTTAAAATATGCAAGTGATATGGAAGTTTTTATCAAAAAGGAAAGAGTAACCGCAGCAACTTATAATGCAATGTCAATTAGTATATCCACCCAACTGTTGTTCTTCTTAAATCATTAGCTTGCTCATCCAATATCGTGTTTGAAACTTTTAACATTCCGTACGCCATGTCTTTTTTGTTGTCTTTGCTTTTCAACTTCGGTTATAAGCAATGAGTACATTTACATCAGAATTTGTGATATAAGGATGATGATGCCAAGAAAGGTCAATTGGTACAATAAATTAATAAAATGAGTAGTGCAGCATTGTCATAATGTCATCCAAATATTATTTAAGATAAAATAAAAGCAGTGGGATGATTCATGGAATCTAAATCATCACAACTGTCATAAGTTATGCTATTCTAACATTTTCGATGAACTTAGACTTTATTCAAAGGGGATTTTATTTAAAATGAAATATTTCTAGAGTTAACTTTGATGAGATATTATCCCATGTTAACTAATGGAGTGAACAAGATTACCTTGAGAGAAGGATAATAAACCATGCAATATACAATGAAGCTAAATGACACACACGGATACAAATATTTAGGAAGACCCACCAGCATGCTTTGCAGCTCTAGAGAATTCATAGTCAGATTTAAAGGTTAGGCTGATAAATTCCAACTAAATTCAGTCACTGAATGTAATCTTGCTTCTCTTTATAATCTTGTTCATGGACTCAGTTAGTAATAAACACAGTCATCACTTAGTGCATTTCTTTCTCTTTTTTTCTGCAGAAAATTCACACTAGTGGAATCCTCTGAAATCAATGGTAGTTTCAGCAGTATTCCGCTTCTTTAAACATTTTTTTTCCACCAAATCCAAACTTGGAATCCCTTAATTCCATTGGAATGCAAGCTACTAGTTGCTCCCTCTGTTCCTCATTATATTGACACACTCTCCTTTTTAGTTTTTCCCGAAAAGAACGACACATTCTCTTTTACAAAATTATCTAATCCTAGCATCACATTTTACCTGAAATGACATGGCTTGTTGGAATCCACTTGATTTAAAATGAAAATACATGTGGAACTCTCTACATCACTCATTTAAAGGAAAATATTGACACTTCGCATATATTTGACCTACAAGTCAAAAATCTTCTTTGTTTCTTAAAACTCCAATCAAGTCAAATACCTTCAGATAAAATGAGACGGAGGAAGTAATAGTTTTCATATTGAATCTCATATTTAAAAGTTCAATCATAAACTAACAAAAGCATTGTGGTGTTATGGCAGTATAATACTGACATCATAATCACTCACTGATAAATAAATTACTGACATCATAACCATAAGTCATAACTTAATTAATAAAAAAAGGAAATTCTTACCAATGGTTGTCTAAAGTCAGAAGAAGAGAGCCCTAGAAGTCTTCTTAAAGCTTCTTTATTTTCTATTTTTCCATCTATGTCACTGGCACTGTATTGGACCTTAAGAAAATTATCAGAAGCGGGATTCCAAGCATCAGTATCAATTCCATTCAGAATTCCAGCAAATTTCTTAGAATGGGAGTTAATTGTTGCATGAAGTCCTTTTCCTCCCTGTACATTAGAAATGAAAATTGACTTTGAGGCAGAAATTCATCAGGCAAGGTGTACAGGATTGTCTAAACATGATAACAGGTTGTCAAAGTAACTTTTTTCCTTGCCTAGTAGGAGGGAATTTTTTACTTACAACATGCATAAGTAATTTATATAATCATTTTGCAAATTGGATCATTCTACAAACTTAATGATCATCATGTACCATATGAAACAAAGCTTAGAACTCAAATGAAAGTGCACTCAATTTTTGAAGAGAACTAGATCCTTCTGCCAAACCACCTTTGTACTTCGCAGATCTGAATAAGCTTCTGATCAAGTCAAATATCAGGTGTACCACCAATAAGTTTCAAGGTCTTCTAAAGTTTTTGTCAAAAGTAGTATGTTTTACCATCTTGAAAATATATAGGCCATATGGCAACTTAAATCATCAACGAAAACCCAAAGACATGATCATTGGAGCTTCTACAAAATCAAGGATGTCTCGGATCACTTGTTTACAGAAGACATTAGATTTCATACCGATCCTTGAAGACACCAGGGGAATATTCACCATCTTTAATACCAGAAAGAAAGACAAGGAAAAGAATATTGAAGAAGGAAAAGAAATATATTTTGAGACTCAGGCTGTGCAGAAACTATAATTCAGAAGTCAAAGTCCTATTTTAGTTGTATTTCAAAAAACCTATCATGCCTCACTAGAGAAACCAATTACTAAAGTACAAGATAAAAAATAAATGACTGGATGCTGCATGAAAACAGAATGTGAGAGAAGATGCTTAGGGAAATGAAATTCATACCTGAGCAGAGCGCACCTCTTGAGCATAAGTTGGTGAAACTGTGGTAACAATGTTAGAGAACACAATTGCACCCTGGAACAAGAAAGAACCACATCGACAACGTTTTAAAAAAGTTGACATGAAAGGAAAGGAGCCACCAAGATCAGTTACAACCAGTTATCAACAGATATCTTGCTACCTTCAAGGGATTTATTCTATCATTTGCTGAATTGTCTTGCATCCTATCTGGTTTGTTCAAGTGATAAGCATCAAGACCGCAAGATGTTAATTCTGATGCCGGTGCAGACCCTTGATACTCAAAATTATGGCATGTAAAGCAAATCCTCGCTGAGTCCAATCCTTTTGGCACATATATTTCCCAATAAAGTGGTGCCTTCATGAAATAATAGAATCCTGAATGTATGAAAAACAACTGCTAAAAATTACCACAGAAATTGGAATGGATCTTACAACAAAAGCTGTTTGCCAATCATGGCAATGAATTATATCTGGTCTCTTTTCAGCCTGAAGTAGTAATTCAAGTGCTACCCTGCTAAAGAATGAAAATCGTTTGAAGTCATCGTGCTCTCCATAAAGTTGTCCTCTACAGAAGAATTTACCAGGATGCTGAGGTTCAATAAAATAAACTGGAAGGCCTGAAAACAAAAATAAATAAATATGATATAGCCACACCTACAGGCAAAAAATGTAACAAGAAATGGACCCTTGTGGAGCGTAAATATTCTTGACCTTCAACAGTGCCCATCCAGATATTATTTTTGTATAACCGACCATCAAAATATGACTCAACCACCACATCTAATACCTGTAAAAGCATAACCATTTGCGTAATCCAAAATCATATCACAACCTGGCTACTAAGGTAATGATGTGAATGTCAATTTTTTAAGCATACCTTCATGTCCTTGATCGACTCGTACTGCATACAATCATATTTAGGAAGAACAATTTCCACAAGGTGTCCTTTCTCCTGCAGAGCTTTGCCAAGACCTGCCACCACATCCCCTAGACCACCTACCTGTGAGACAGTTAAGAAACGCCTTTTAGATAATTTAAACATTACAAATGCCTCCAATACAGTTGTTGCTTAATATTAAGTATATAATTTCATAGTTGTTGCTTAATTTACCAAAACATTGACCATGAAAGCTTATTATACATAAATATCACGAATGATATAATACTGTCTATCAACAGAACGTGCAACTTTCAGAGCATAACAGACTAACAAAGAACGAAATACAAATAAAAGAAAAACACAAGATCACAACAGTATAAATACTGGCTGCATTTTGATTATCTTGCACAGTAAGGAATAAATGAGACTGTTATGATAAATCTTGTTCAGTGTACTTGTTTTTCATACACTCATACCACTCATTGGCCAGGTATGCTTGCAGCATACTTTGCTATACTTGAACTAAACAAACATTTTTTTGAGAAAAGGAGAGTATACAATTTTACCAAATAAACATTAGCATCAGCCAACAGGAAAATTCCACAATGCACAGATGAAGAGAACATAACTTTTTTAGAGATTAGGTGCATGTGATTCTGGTCTAACCTAGAGTTATCTGGAATTAGGATAAAGATGATCTATAACCAACTCATACTAATTGCCTTCATATTTAAATCAAGGTGCTATAATTTAATTATTTTTAGTAACTTGTCTTTCCACCCTTAGTACATCGATGTTAGGAGAAAACAACTTCGGCCTAAATACAGAACATACAATCCAATAATCCATTCTGAAGAAATTGTTACACAAGTAAATAAAGCTTAAGTTTCATATCTTCATCTAACAGAGGATTGCAATCCACAGAGGTGAGCGATTATACCTTTGCAACAGGCGCCATCTCGGCTGCAATATGGATGATATGCAGTCCTGGACTATTGGTTGACCAGAAAAGAAACTGCAAGTTATATCCTCAAACTAGGAATATTCAGTGACGAATTATTGAAACCAGACATACCGTGTTGGTGATGAAGTAAATCTAAGAAATGCCGCTAGAATTTCACGATCATTCTTTTCCTTGCATGACATATATGCATCACAAATACTTCCATCTCTCTTCCAGACCAGTTCTCTTAACAACTTTGCATCATCCTTTGAGATTTTCTTTTCCATAGACCAACCTTCAATCATCAACAATAACCGACTCCAAAATTCCGAAGGCATCTCGTTTACAGGTTCATCTAGAGCTTTTTTTTTAGTTTCATTTTTCAAATTATCGAGTGTATCTTGAAACTCCTTGACAGAATCCTGATGCAGCTGGACATAAGATTGTATCTCTTCATCAGACCTCTGAAGGCATTCATCAAGAAGTTTTATCTTTTGCTGCATTTGTTCATTATACTGCTGTAATTTTTCAGATGAAAGTTTATAGATGCTAGCCTCTTCAAGAGATTCTTCAAGCCTGTCAACTTTTTTCCGCAGCTCTTGGTTTTGCTGTAGCACTGATATTGCTTGATCTGCTTGTTTGGTTGCCTTAGCTAGCAATGCTTGTAAGTGTTCCACCTTTTCATATAAATTTTTGCACTCCGATTTCAAGGAAGAGAGCTTTGAAACATCTTCCTGAGATGCAGCCAGTTTAGATTCCAACACACTTAAAGAAGATTCAAGAACTGATCGTTCTTTCTCTAGAATTAAAATGCGTTCATCTGTTTCCTTGACTAAGCTAAGCTCTGACTTCATCGCTTGAAGATCTTGCTTCAATAATATATTTTCTTTCCTTAACGAATCAAATTCCTCACTCAGTGAATTAACAGAATCACTACGTGAAAGAGGAACTGAATTATTCACATGAAGCACAATTTCCTCACTGCCTCTGCTGCTAGACAATTCATTTTTTAGCTTTTCCAACTGGTCTTCTAGAAGTTCCACGCGTATTTTTTCTTGGGAAGCAACTCTGAGTCGTGCATCAGTTTCTGCTAGCTTCATTTCTAAGATATTGATCTTCCCATGCAAATCCTCTTTCTCTCCAAGAACTTTTTGAAGTTCTTCTAACGCATGGACACGAGCTTCATTGAGTAGATGAATATCTACAGATGTTATTCAGAAGGTAATGAAGTTACACAATGATCTTTTAATTTTGATGAAATTCACACAATTCCCAAGTAGAAAACCATAAAATAGCAAAAATAAGTGAACTTAAAGAATGAAAACCAGAACTGTCTTACTCTTTTCCGCATTTCTTATCATGCCAATCAAATCCTTAAGATGAACACTTGAAGGTTGTCCCTCCTCATTTGAGTCGACAGACTGTTTCAATTATGAGGTATTCAATTTATGATCCCAAGTAATTTGCACCATTAGGATAAATTGACAAAAGAGAAAAATGCAAAAGACATTACCAATTAAAGACTTCATACGAAACAAGAATCTTTTCAATTTCCTTATTAGCGAGGAACAAACCAACAAAGATCATTTGGTAGAGCTTATTTCTGAAGATGTCTGATATGCATCAAACCTCTAGTGAATTCCTAACCTTTTGCTCCTAACACAGCAATAAACTGGATACTATTTGATGCTCTAAGTTCTTGTACACTGATGATAGATCGTTCCATATTTATGTAAATGGTATTGTAGATATTTTAGGTTCGTAGAAATGTAAGGGAGTACTGGTAGATTGCGAAGGAGAAGAAGCGAAGAAAGGTCCAAGATAATTACTCACCTGCATTAAATATATTGATTGGCATGAAATCTCAGGGGCCTATATACTCAGCAGAAAGAAATGTGGCATGAAGGTCTGGCAAGTGCATTAAGCTTTCTTTGGTTAATCTTTTGGGAATTTTTTAATTACTACCTAAACTATTTAAAGAACTCCGTTTTTCTTACAGTATTTGTTGGTGTACAGAAACTAAAACTCTGGTGTATATGAAGCCATTTGATAATGAATATGAATACATTGGGGACTCTCTTTTTTCTAATGGAAGCATCCACCCCTGGCACATAGTTCATACGTCATAATATAAATTCTTATCCATCAAAAAAGCACAAGGTACAGCAATTTAGTTTAAATGTGAGCGACACTTAGTTATTTGTTAATGGCAAAATAAGAGCATGTCTCTTCAAGGCACTCTTTGATGCATGCCTGAGATTTTCATATAGCTTTAATAGGATTCAGGATTTGTGAAAAGCTCCACTCAGAGAATTCAATGAAAGGGGTAATTTGGATGACACACCTGAAAACCCTTATTCAACATACATACAGTACATATTGACTACAAGTATCTCATACTCTAATATCTCAAAGAGCATACCGAATAAGTAATCTCATCTGAACTTTTGGTTTCCGTCAAAGTGTCAACATTTTCTTCGATCGAAACTTCCTGATTTGAACTTGATAGGCTTTGTTTGGACATCTTTTCAGTATCAGAATCTACATCATCACTTGACTGAAGATCAACATCTGGTGGGCGTTCAATATTTATCATCTTGGTTTGTTTTTTCTTGTTCTGCAAACTAGAAATTTCAAAACAAAGTTAACTAATGCAGCAGGAGATAGAAAAGAATATCGATTTCGTGTTCCCAACTATATGATCTACTTGACTTCTAGAAATACTTTTTCACCAATCCATTTAACTAAAGTTCCAGATTACATAATAAATTGCAACTTCTTCAATCACAATTGCTTTCATCTTTTGCAGTTCCAAGTTCCAGGAATCATAACAATTCAAAAACTCAAATGACTTCTCCACAATTACAAATATTCAAATCACAGAACCAACTCCTGCTAACAGAAACTAAAGCTAATGATTCTCGTCAACTCCAATCCACTCAACAAACTCATCCCGATAGGCTTTCAAATAAACCCCTAAACCTAATTTAAAACCGAAAAAAAGAAGAAACTAGAACCATTTTCCACAAAACCTCAAATCACAATAAACCAAATAGCAACTGACTGTCCAGTCTCCACAACTCTCCATTGATCAGAAACTCCAAAACCTAATTAAACAACTCAATTAAAAATAAGTACAATGAGTCACATATAAACCTCA
Source organism: Solanum piurae (assembly GCA_029582685.1). Taxonomy (NCBI): domain Eukaryota; kingdom Viridiplantae; phylum Streptophyta; class Magnoliopsida; order Solanales; family Solanaceae; genus Solanum; species Solanum piurae. Next base: position 7,732 of record JAJOOO010006930.1, on the reverse strand, counting down.
AATCACTGAACGAAACCAGCTCAATTATTTCAGAAATGCAATCAGCTGATGCTTACAAAATCTAATTCCGCTCTCGGGAAAACGAAAAATGGAGAATTGGAATACCTGAAATTGCGGCGCTGGCGCATTTTGCCTGAAGCTGGAGACAAGCGTTGAGAAGGTAGTGGATAGAATCGAACATTTACTTGTCTAGAAAAAGGTGCTCCTCCGCACCATTTTTGCGTCGGAAAACAATTGGAGATCTTCATCTCCATCTGCAGGAATGCAAAAATCTGAGCTGAAAGAAGAGAGTGAGAGAGGGTAGAGGGAGATAGAGAGAAGAGAGAAAGGAACAAACCGTTTCTTAGAACCAACGACTCCTGAAAACTATTTGGGTGTGTGTTAATAAAAAGTGCATATATCTTCTTTCTTATTTTTATTTTTCTTCCGTTAAAAAGTGCACCTATCTTCGGACTCGGCGGAGAAAAAGAGGGGAAATATCTCGGACTAGGTGAAATAAGATTATTCATTACGCTATGGTACATGAATGCGCATGCGATTTCATACGATTTCCTCTCGTAATTTAAAATCATGAGATGAAATCTCAAATTCTTCGAAAAAATTGATTTGAGAATTTTCTATTGTGATTTCAAAAATTTTAAAATACAAAAATTGATTCAAAAGTTTATATTTTATAAAAAAATAATCATAATTTGCAAGAATATCAAATGAGTGATGAAATATTACATAATGATATAATTACTAATGATATTGACCAACAAACGACTTATTAAAGAATAGTACACAACAAGTCAACAACTCACGTTCGATTTTAATTTTCTATTGAACTAAAGTTTGATCAATAAATGGAATATTTTTTTAGAATAGTTTTGTAATAGTGTATTATACTTATATTATGAACTTTTGATATTGTAATTATATAAAGAATTAAAGCAATTTTGATTATATTTATATATATAAAAAAAATATTATTATATATTTATTTATCAAAAATCTAGATGAACCATTCAGTATCCTTTGGATCGTCCCTTGGATATAGGATACAAGTTTGTCCTCCTAAAGTGAAAGGTGATTTGGTCGGAGGGATTAAGGGAGTAATTCCCATGGAAAACTCGGATTAAATCTACTATATATTTGGTTCATGATGTTAGTTATATTATGATAAATTTTATACTACAATGTAACTATCTAACTCATTTTAAAATACAATAGATGATTCTAATATCATCAATAGATGATTCTAATATAATTCAAGATAGCATGATTATGAATCAAATTATTAGAATTATTTATTCCACTTTTTATATATAATTTCATGACTATGATATAAAAATACAAAATTATTTAAATTTTTATTGATTTTATTAACAAACATGAAATATATTTAATTCTAAAGTTTTATATCGAGACAAACATGAAATATATTTAATCCCTTCGACCTATGAGAAGTGCTTAAAGGAAATAGGAGTAATATGGTGTTCGATGGTGCAGGATAAGCTATTGTCTAATAAGGAAACAAGTATTTCGATAGCTGGGGCCGGACAGCAAAAAGTACTTAATCATTTCCTTTCAATTTTGGTTTGTATGCACATGGTCTTGACTGCCGATATACCGTCCAAGATACAGGTATCTCAAAATATATAGGGTCGAAAGTAGATATAATTTATTTTAGATATAATGTATCCAAGTGAATTCACATGTGTATGGGATACATAATAAATCTCATTTGCGCCCCTCGTCTTTCTTTCATCTCGCTCACCATTCACTTATGAATCTGGTATATATCTTAGATACATGAGAATTATATCATATACAAAGAAATTTATGTATTTAGTGTGTATTTAGAGTGATTTGCATGTATCTAGGATACATAAGTATCTCCTTTCTCATCTCGTTCGTCTATCTCCCTATTTCAGTGTAATTGATAGCAGAAATACATGTATCGATGTGTATCTTCCTCAATATATTGTAGAAACTCTTAATTAGTGTTAAAATACATAATTATTTGTAAATATAAATAAAATTAATATATATAATATAGATATATGTCTAATAAGTTAATTTTCCCTCAATTTTAATTATCTGCCCCTAAATATAATCTAACAAGAGGAAAATAATCAAGTTCATAAAACAATATTCTATATTTCAATTAATATGCCTAAATAAATAGATAAAAATTGATAAGGAAACTCTTCCTAATATATTTGATTACTTTTTTTGCTACGGTGTGCATCGGTCGGTTCGGTTCGGTTTTATGTGTTTTTGGTTCGGTTTTCGGTTTGTAAATACGTCAAACCGATAACCAAACCAATAACATATTTCTTATCGGTTTTTGGTTAATCGGTTTATGGTACTTAACGGTTCGGTTTTCGGTTTAACCAATAAGAAAATACTTATATATATCATATACATGATAAGAAAATTTTCATATAAACCATATGATTTTTCCAGCATTTGGCATGAAAACAATAATCATAAAAGTAACAATCATTTTTCTTGCAAGTTTAGACACTAGACACATTCAAAGGAAAAAGTGTGAAAGTAACAATCGTTTAACCATTAACAAAAAGTGTGAAAGTAACAATCGTTTAACCATAAACAATAAGACTAGTAAATTTAGTATAGTCTTGTTGGGTTATCGGTTTAACCATTAACAAAAATCATAAAATCGGAAACCGAATCAATAACCCAATAAAAAAAATTGCAAAACTGTTTAAAAACCGTTAGCCCAATAACCCAATATCAATAAACCAATAGTATTTTTTTCGGTTCGATTTATTGGTTAAATCGATTTTTGCACACCCCTAGCACCCATCACTGCTAAAGGTGGTAAAAAGCTATTGTATAAAATAATAAAATAGGTATTAGTGAGATTCAATCTTAAATTAATTAGAAATTAAAGTATATATAAAACAATTATTGAATTTTGATTGATAAAAGCTGATTCCAATTTCCACATACAATATACATACATCACTCTATGTATGCAACTAATTTGGCATACAACATAAGAATATACTTTTCTAAGAACTGTCTCTACTTTAATTTAGTTACCGTACCACTTTAAAAAACAACAACATGAAATTCCACTTGAAATTTACATTAGGAGCGTTTGGCCATTAAATGATTTTACTTTTATTCAAAGTTGAACTCTAAAAAATCGATTACTCATAAAATTTTAGAATTTTTAGAAATTTGAAAGAACACTAAAAAATTGTTTTCACTTCAAATTACTCACAGACAATTTAAAAAATAACTTTAATTTTTAAATACTCACAATTTTCATGATGAAACGCTTGTCTCTTAGAAAAACCGAAAAAGTCACACTTTTCTATTGATATTTTTCCCGTGTACTAGTTGAAGATCGATTCGAATTTTGCTAGTAATTCAAAGAAAAAGACAAAGCATACGATTTATATTTCAATAACAGCAACAAAACAACATCCTTTTAATAGAAATACCAAGACATTATTATATTTAAAATAAAAACAGCCTAAACTAGATCTAACTAGCTAATTATTCTATATATAATGTAGAATTTTCTTTAGCATACATCAACCACTTTTAGTACTCTTTTAGATAGAAGTCGTTTGTCGATCAGTCGACTCATCCTCAATGCCGTTACGATCTCCTTTGTGATTTAGCTCATCAAGGTACTGCTGATAAGCATAAGAAGAAAATCCCCAAATAGCTAAAACAATTGAAATTGCTTTCACCCCACTCATCTTATCATTAAAGATAATCACAGACATAATCGGGATTAACGGCGCACCCAACGTAGTAATCACATTTGCAAACACAGCAGACACCTTCATAATTAATCCAAGTAGACAATAAGTATATAGCTGCCAACACACACTAATCCAAATTAATATCATAACATAAGCTAATCTCCCAAGCTCAAAATTATTCATCTCTGTCTTCAAATTCCTCCAGTTTTTACTAGCGAATAAACCAATCAGAATAATACACGTGGCGAAAAACGATTGACAGATAATAACGTCCATAAATTCTCTCAACGTATTCTTCTTTAAGAATTTTCTAAACAAGAGATCTGTTAAGGAAAACAGTAAACCGAACAAAGCGGAAGCAATTAGCGTGCATATAAAGCCAATTACATTATGATGGTTAGACAACGACGACGACGATGATGCTTTGTTTGAAGAATCTAACGCTAAGAGGAGGGAGGAAATGGTTACGAGGGCAATAGAATTCGCGATGAGAGGTGTAATTTTTTCGAGTTTCATGAAGAGGGAGAACAAGACATTGAAAGCTAATTGACTTGAGGAAATAAGAGAGAATGTTGAGGCTGGGAGATGTAAAAGGCCAATTGAAAATAAACCACAGCCTCCTCCAACTAGAAAGCCAAGAAATACATAGATAAATAATTTGGTCATCAAAGAAGGAGATTTTGAGTCATGATATTCTAATTTTGGGATTTTGTTATTATTATTATTGGTGCAATTAAAGATCATGGGAATTAAGAGAATGGGAAAAGCAATAGTTTCAGTTAGTGAAATCAACCAGGTACTTTTTCCACCTTTGTTGTAATACAACTTTCCAAGTATTGTAGCTACTGACTGGCTAACAAGTACAATCAAGGCGTAAATGCCTATCTCGAGCCATTTCGTGTACTTATTAACAGAGTTTGGAGTTTCAGCTGGTATAACGATTAATGCATCCACCTTCTTCGTTTTTGGATCAGTTTCTTCTTGGACGTCTGTCATGAATAATTAGCAAATAGTTCATAAGTTAGCTAGCATCTTTCTTCATCATCAACATAAACATTGTATATATAATCTAAGCTAAACCAGTACTTAAAAAATAATTGATGAGTAATTTAATTTAGTATAATATGTAAAGTATAAGTCGAAACATGACTACATTGATGACATAAGTCCTCACATACACTGTCATGTAGATTGCATAAAATCTTCTCTTAATTATTTGCCTATCAACTATTGCAACATCATTTACCTTCCGCTAAAACGTAAGTAGCAAGTGAAGGAATTTAAAAATATGTAGTACTTAATACATAAATGGGCTTTTTAACTTTGCCTCAGTTGGTATATGTGAGACTAGGACCTTCAACTTTGAATGTACACAAGTAGACACTCAAACTTTTAAAAAGTTGAACAAATAGACTACACATATGTTGTACGTGAAAATTTGGTTGAGATATAATGAAACTGATTTGTATATGACACGTACGATGTGTATGTCTATCGATATATTCAACTTTATACTAGTTAATTAAAGAACCTACACGTGCACATTCAAAATTAGAAGACATATAAATGTCAGTTAAAACCAAGTTTAAAAAAAAACACAAGGAAATAAATAAAAACCTAGGAATAAAAGTCATGAAGAGAAGTGTTTTTTTCTTTCTTTGAGTTGAAGATTCAATAATGTGAGAAATCTTACTAATGATATCCAGCTCCTTTTCTGCTACAGTTCCCATGGCAATTGACAAACTATTTGTCTTAATATTCCTCTCTTTCTCTCTCTTTTATGGATTTAAGGAAAAGATTGATCGAATGAATCTCATGTTAGGATTCTGGTGGCTTTAAATTGCATGAAAACAGGGCGGAGTCAGGTAGGGGCGTAGGGCCAAGAGTAGTTTATTCGAAATCGTTTCGAAAGTTATATTGTTTATACTTGATTAGATTGTCTTTTATACATATCTATACAGTAGTAGATGTTGAATCCTCTTTGACTTCTTCGTAGGGGCAGAGCTAGAATATAGATGCGGCCGAACCTGTTAAAGCAAAAAAGTCTCACATTGGTGGTTAATGAGATGTGAGGACTCTTGGGCAATCCTCCTCTCTTTGAGCTAGCTTTTGGGGTGTGACTTAGGCCTAAAACCTAATTTAACATGATATCAGAGCAGGGTCCATCTCACCCAATGTTGGACCCCCAAAAAATAAAAAATTGTCTAAAATTGTCCACGCCCTAGATGCTAAGCACTGGGCGTGAGGTGGGATAAAAATTGCCCAAAATTGCCCACGCGCACCAGATGCTACGCACTGGGTGTGAGGTGGGGGTGTTAAAGCAAAAAAGTCTCACATTGGTGGTTAATGAGATGAGTGGACTCCTTATAAGGCTTGGACAATCATCCTCTTTTCAGCTAGCATTTGAGGTGTGAGTTAAGCCTAAGACCTAATTTAACAAACCCAATAACTTTGCTCAAATAATATATTTGTATTAAGAAGTATATTAAATATATACTTCAGTTATTAACACTTAAAATTGTCATATAAAATATAGACTCATAATGTTTATATTCTAGTTCCGCCTCTGCTTCTTCATGTGTTTATTTTTTAATATTTTAAATTCACTTAGTAAAAATCTTAATTCCACCAAAAAAAAATAAAAAATGAAAGAAATTAATATCAAAATAGATTGAATATTTTTAAGGGCTTTTATCATTCTTGTCACATGCAGGTAATACATAGTACGTACCCCACTTACTAAATTTTGCACAAAGTGTTAAACTTGGATAATTGAAAAAATGGTCTTAACTTGGATACATTCTATATAAGTTCAAATAAAAGGCCTAACGATGGAGCAGAAAGTTTGTTCTTAATTAGATTTTAGGAAGCATAATGGAGTAATTGAGTTTCCTTCTAAATATTATAACAAAATTGAATTTACAACAAAATGTCATGGTCAAGTTAATTAGTCAATTATATGAATTAAATAAAAGTTCCCCTCGCATTTGGTTGATATAATTAGCAAGAAACAAATATTAGCGTACAAAAAGGGACCTTTCCCTTTTAATGAAACAAATGATAACACAAGATTTTTATATTCGATTCGTGATTACTCTTTCTTTATTAAGAACAAAATAATAGTCATTTATTATGCATTACCTATTATGGTATACAACGTAAAACAATTGATAACGGGGTGTTTTTTTTGTTTGTCACTCTCCCACACCCACCATTCTCTCAAAATTATTATTTTCTCCGTTTTAATTTATGTGTCTGATTAATTAGTTTCTTTTTTATTTTTATGAAAATAATATTATTTTTTATATTTAGTACTTCTTTAAAAATTAAAACAATCCACATGACGTATATATTTAAGACTATACAAAATTGTTTCACATTTTATTACATTACATACATCTCTAAAAGATGTCACTTTAAAAATATGGAAAAGGGTCAAATATATGTTGTACTATTTGAAATAATTTAAATATATTTTTTTGTTATATTTTTTATCAAAATAGATCTCTCTTCTCATATTTTCGGTCCAAATATATCCCTTATATTATATTTTAATACAATTTTATCCTTAATTTTTTACGGAAAGACACATGTCAACGTCAGAATCAAATGATCTACCACCCTCAATTTTGAATAGCCAATATTTTTTAGAAATCCGCCCGTTTGAGCCGATTCGACGTAGACCTATTTTTTTTTCTTTTCATCTTCTTCGCTATGTGTTTTTCCTTGCTGAGTTTATTGTCCAAGCTCTATTCTAAAAAATTTGGAAGTTCAATTGACGTGGTGCTTGAAATTCCATCAATTTAGATTAACGTTGGGTGGAGAAGTTGTCAGGTCTTTGACATGTAGTCAAATTTGTAGCTGATAAACTTTTAAAATTTGTGATCGAAAGTATAAATTATTTTGGGTGTTGGACGGGGCAAACATGATTTGGGTCCTTCGAACTAATCCCAACCTCCATGTATTTATTTTTAGATTACAAATATTTAACAGGTGAGGAG
>JAJOOO010006929.1:0-33796 GCA_029582685.1 Solanum piurae | reverse complement strand
ACACTTATACTGCTCCATTACCATCTCTATTCCATTGATTTTATGATAATATTGCTTTGTTATATGGGCGGAGCTAGAGTATTGAAAATATTAATTTTGTTTTTGACTAATATTTATTTTGTTTACTATGTGTGTGCAGCTTAGAACTTTGGTATTTTGTCTTTGATTCTCGTCGTAGGATATGTTGAGGATGCAGAAATTGCCCTAGATGCTACTTCCATATGGTTTTTACTCTCAACTTGTCAAGTACAATACTTTTTCCGTTTAAAAAAGAATGACGTATATTTTTTTTTAGTTTGCTTAGAAAAGAATGACTTATTTCCTTTTTCAACAATACTTTAGTTTCAGATTTCTATCTGATGTATTTAAGGTTACAAAACTAAATGACATTTTGATACATTTGGTATAATTTTAATTTATGACCACTAGATTTACAAAGTCTTTTTTATTTTTCTTTAACTTCATACCAAGTCAAATTACACTATTCTTTTTTGATAGGGAGAATAATATTTAAATAATTACTTTTTTCAAAGCCCTAAAGTATATTGAATTTTACAAACCATTTAAATAATATAAGCATTTCTATATTTTAAAGATTAAGATATTTGTATTACTAGTAGATTATCTAAACATAACAACAATAAACTTAGTGTCCTCTTATAAACAAGGTCTGAAATTTTATTATGTTTAAATACCAAAAAGTGCTGCGGCTATTTTCTTGGACAACTTTAATAAAAAGTAAATTATATTTATTTATGAGATATTAATTTTATTAATAGGTAATAAAAAATCGAAATAATGAACGTAGACATACATGATAAATTTTATCATTGTTCCCCTACTATTGACAACTGACACGATATGAATTGCAGTATATACATATTAGGATGGGCATTCATGTTGAGTATTGGATTCAATGTTGCAATAAGGTATGTAATTTTGTTTAGTAAATTATTAATAATAACATTATAAAACCTATATAATATAGTATATGCAATGAAAATGAGTAAAGTCTTTAAGTTTTTTTTTTCATTTGTGTAGTGTAAGGGTATCAAATAAACTAGGAGCAGGACATCCAAGAAGAGAAATTCTCAGTGTTGGTGGTGTCAATCACTTCACTTGTTATTGGTATCTTGTCAGCACTTGTACTCATTCTTATACGAAGCCAATATCCACTTTTTTTCACAGATAATGTCAAAGTACAAAAGATGGTATATGACTTTACTCCTGTATTGGCACTAGTGGCTAGTCCTCTTCATCAACATGCTCCAACCTATACTCTCTGGTAACTCACTTAAAACTCTCTTTTATTAAACTTATTACACTGCTTGATGATTATATTTTGATGTAGCTTTAATATAAATATTTTTGAAATATGACATAAAGATGTCCTTTGAAGTGCTGCAGCTCGGAAACCCCTGAAAAGTTCCCTTCTCAAAACATATATTCTTTCCTTGACATTGAAACTATCCTTTTCTCACTAAGGTCAATTTCGGGAGTTCTACTCACCAGAATTCGATTACGTAAAGTCCTATGAGTTTCTTAATTTCTTTGCTACAAGAAATATCAACCAAGCTTAGACATATCATCACACCCATTCCCAGATGCCCCTAGACCTCACCTTGCCCAGATTCCGCCGGAGACTGGCCTAACCTAAATTTTTTTGTCACTATATGGAAAATTTCTTAGCCCGATTTCTTTGACCATTAGCCTACTCATAGCGATTGGGATGGGTTGTTACAATAGATACCAATTTAATCATCGCTCGTCTTCGAGTGATCAAACAAGAAAAAATGGGCTAAAATAGAAAAGAGGGTAGTACCTTAATCCTCAAACAATGAGGGTACTTGTATCACATGTCACTCTCGCTCTCAAGTAGCTTTCTCAACCGGACGATGTTTCCACCGAACCTTTACTGATTTCATCTTCTTTTTCCTCAACTTTTGGATATCCCGATAAAGAATCACAACCGGTTCCTCTTCATATGTAAGTCTTTGTCCAATACTATTGAGTCTCACTTGACGATATAATACCCATCCCATGGTAATTCTTTAACATAGACACAAGAAAAACTGTGGTAGTGTTAACTTGTAATCCATTGGCCCCACACCGTCAAAAATCAATGTAGCAAGGGCTTAGATTATACTTTTTACCAAACCTCATGACTCCTTTCATAGGTGACACCTTCAATAGAACTTGATCACCAACCTGAAATGTCATGTCCCTTACCTTGAGATCCTCATACTCTTTCTGCCTACTTTGGGCTGCCAACTTGAATGCCACTCACCCTTTTCTGGACTTCCTTAACCAAATCGACACCCAAAGGTTTCACATCACCAACCTCAAACCACCCTATGAATTATGTGCATCCCCTCCCATAGAGTGTCTCAAATGGTGCCATATTAATGTTGAAGCGATAACCGTTATTATAAGAGAACTCACATAAGGGAAAAAACTGATCCCAATGGCCCCTAAAGTCAATCGCACATGCTTTCAACATATCTTCCAATACCTTAGTTGTTCTCTCTGCCCATCAATCTGTGGATTAAAGGTTGTGTTGAAAGTGATTTGAGTGACCAACACCTAAAGCAACTTACCTCAAAACTTAGTGGTAAGCTAAGTGTCACAATTTGAAATGATAGAAAGGGGCACCCCGTGCAACATTACTATTTCCTTGACATAAATCTTAGCCAACTGTTGAGAGATGTAATCCAATGTGACTAGAATAAAGTGGACTAATTTTGTCAACCGATCTACAATGACAAACTAAGTCATACTTCCCCAAGTTCTTAGGTAGTCCCACTATGAAATCCATGACTATTACGACTGACATTGGGTAATTCGGTTTAATTTCATTTTTATTATTTTGATTTTTTAGTTTTTGGTTATCGAATTTGTTGTACCAAACACCAAATCAAATTAATTCGAATAATACCCGGATCATACGTTGGCTAGCCGAAGTTATAGGTCAGTTGCTAGGAGAGCGTGAGACCTTGTTTAGTAGGTGATCCCGTAGCTAAGATAACTCTAGAGAAAAATATTTTTTGTCTTCCCTCGGTTGTATCATTCTTTAAATTTATGATTATTTGTTACTAGTAGTTCTTATTATTGATTAAAATCTCTATACTCTTGTGCATGATTTTTTTATTTATTTCTTCCGTCCCTAAGACAGTATTTTCAAAATTGATGAATAGTCAACAAAATATTTTGAATAATGTTAACATAGCTTCTCAGGTAACTAAGATTGCCAAAGTTGATAATGATCTTCAAAATTGGAATATCCTGAAGAATCTTTTAAAAAGATTTATGAGTTAGGTAAATTTCTTCTCCTTCGAAGGCATAACATTAAGACCTGCGAATCCACCACTACTATTAATAACTCCCTTGAAATTATCAAGCTTTTAAATGAACCTGATATTTCTCGTTATAAAAATAGTTTTAATTATTTGCATATTGACTTAGTTCAGGTTGCTGTTAAACCCCTCTTTAGAAAAGGTCTTGACATCCCTATTTGTGTCCTCCTCAGAGATGATCGTTTTCTTAATTTTGATGATTCTTTCTTAGGAGTCCTTCAAAGTAACCTTGTTGATGGCCCGGTATACTTTAATTGCTACCCTAATTTCTCGGTAGACATTAATGATCCCAACGTCTTAGATGCGTTGACCCTCAATGTCAAAACCAAGAATTTGAACAACAAGACCAATACTCGTGAAATAACGGTTATTTATCTAGTATATTATAGACTTATGTCTACTACTCTGGCTCCTAGAGCCCGAGTGGAAATTCAAAAGGGTGTTACTATGCTTATGAAAGCTAATCATGAGCACAACAATATCTTTGTTCCTAGAGTCCTTAATTGGAGCGATGTGCTTTCCACCAACGATTGGCATTTCAATGCCATTACCCCATTCGTTCCCATTCAGAAAAAACCCAAATATAGAGGGTTATCCAATTTCCTGACGGATCTATAGATCTAAAATTTCTTGGTGATTCCAGTCATCACTCTTCCTTTTCAAGAGCTTCTTCTTCAGCCAGACCTTCATCGGTCTTTAAAGCACCATCTTCCTCAAGAACCCTAGAGGAAGTCAACAATGACAAAGGAAAAATAACAGGAGTAGATTTCTCCGGTGAAATCCCCAAAGTTTTTTACCAAGATCTTCCTACTAGTCCTACTGCTAGTGAAATGAACCCTCCTCAGGATATAACTGGGTTTGTAAAAATGATTTCTTCTAAGGATTATCTCACTCCTAATCCCCAGATCCTTGTAGACTTCTAGACCCATCCTGACAACCAAATCAAAAGAAGTTGGTATGTCTCTACCTATACTCTTTAACAGAGAACTTGCTTCAGAGACTGCTGGATGACAGATATGAAAATAAAAGGTTGCGAAATTGAATTCTTCAGATGGTTTGAGATATCCGGCAAAATTGATGATCAGAAAGATTCTCTCCAAATCATCGTCAACAAGTGGTATACAACCACTAATAAAATCATTGAATCAATTACTCCTCCCCTCGAAGGAATTAACATTTCCGTCTCTAATATTATTATTCCGGCTTTCCCTTTTAAAACCAAAAGTAAAAAGCCTTCAGTCATGGTTTCTTGCTCAGATATGGATCGCGTCATAGAGCAAAATAACTATACCAACCAACTTCTCTATGTTGTCTCTAGACAAATTGAAGATACAAAAGATAAATTTATTTTAACCCAAAAACCTACCTAGTCTAAACCTTTCACTAGCCAGACCATTGACCGCAATCCAATTTTCAAACTTACTGAATTCTCCAGAGACAAATTCCCAAAAATCAAAGACTCATTTGATATCTCTGGAAATGTTCTTGACAAGATCAATGAACAACTAGCTAACTTCAATATTTCTAAGAAAAATGATCCCAAAACAAAATGACCCCTTGCTATTCTTCAAGAAAAAGAAACCTTTCTCCCAAAGCTTTCCAATGACAGATATCACAACCAAAAGAACTACCATAAGCGTCCTTCTTTCTCTGATATCCAGTATGAAACAAATGCTTTCCTCTCCACTTTGTCCCACGAAGGAAGAAGCATCACTGAATGAAATATTGATGGCCTAGCTGAACATCAGAAAATTCACACAATTTTCAAACAGCCTACTCTCTTTCTCTCATGCATTACGCTTTCGTTTATGAAATAAATTAAGTCTTTTGTAAGTAATCTATCTTCTACTTTCCACATTTTATTTATAATCTCTTTACGATCCTTTACTGGTATCAGATCCTTTAATAATAATAATAATAATAATTATTATTATTATTATTATTATTATTATTATTATTATTATTTCCGCATCGTATTTATAATCCCTTTACGATCCTTTATTGGTATCAGATCCTTTAATAATAATAATAATAATAATAATAATAATAATGCTAGACACATGGGCTCAATAAAGATATGTATTAAAACTTGACAGACCCCTTACTCGGGTAAAATGATAGATCCTTCTATATAGTCATAAAACTATATTAAAATTTGTATATATTTCAATTCGGATTTTCCTTGAATTCGGATGGTAAACTAGATTGAAGTTGACCGCTCGAATTACCGACAGTCTTCAGCGATCCTGTAACTGGTATTAGAGCTTTTCTAACTCTTTCGGCAAATAAAGGGGGAAAACCATCTATAAACTGATATTTATTATCACTTATAATGATATTTTTTTATTCTAAAAAATGTTTGAAATGCATATTAACCATCTAGATATCTTTAAGAAAATTGTTATACAAAATGGTTTTGTCATTTCTAAACCAAAAATGAGTTTGTTCCAAACCGATGTTCAATTTCTATGACATCATACTTGTCAGGGGAAAGTTACCCCGATTCAAAAATCTATCGACTTTGAATCAAAATTTCCTGATGTTATCACTGATAGAACTCAATTGCAAAGGTTTTTAGGGAGTTTAAATTCATATTCATAAAAACTTATCTCGTGATTTAGCCCTGTTATACGACAGGCTAAAAAAAGGATTATAACTCACCTTGGACTGATAGTCATACTAAGTTGGTAAAGGAAATTTAAATTTCAAGTTCAATCCTTACCTTGCTTAACTCTTGCTAACCCTGCTTGGCAAAAAATTATTGAGACAGATGCCTCTAATATCGATTATGGTGGGATATTGAAACAAATAAATCCCAATGATAAAAATGAGTATTTGATCAGATTTCATTCTTGGAAATGGAGTGAGGCCTAGAAAAAATATGCTACGGTGGCTCATGAAATGTTGACCATTGTTAAATGCGTTTTAAAATTTTAGGATGACTTATATAATCAAAAGTTTTTGATAAAAACTGATGCTTAATCTGTTAAATATATGTTTAACAAAGATTTTAAACACGATACTTCGAGTTTGATATTTGCTAGGTGGCAGCAGTTAACCCCTTTTGATTTCGATATTCAATATTAAAAAAAAGTGATAACTCTCTTTTGAATTTTTTATCTCGACAATAATTGAATTCATCATGAGTTTCTATACAACCTGTGTTGATGAAAAAACTTTAGTTACTATTCTAAAGATTATTCCTCTTAATAAAGATCTGCAAGAATTGATAATATGCAATATTATCGAAGATATTATTAGAGAAGATTTCTCTATACATGATTATGAAGAAATCATTCCTATCGATGATGATAATTATTACAATGACTATTATGATATTTCCGAATAAAGCAAAATGTTATGTTTGTAGGATGGACCTGCCTTGGGTTACCAAGGGCAGAGGTAGGGGGAATAATACAAGGGGAAGGGAAAGATCATCCCTAGAATCGTCATACGAATCCTCATCTAACTCCCCAGTTATACAAATGGGAAGAAAGAGTTTGATCAACTCAAGCATATCCCAAAGTGAGGCTTCTTCTTTGGTACATCTGGAAGATATTCCAGAAAATAGTTCGTTATACGCACAACTACATGCTTATTTGTCACAAAAGAAAAATGATACTTTTGCATCAATAACCAAAGAAGACAATGATGATATCAAGTCTTATGAGAAGGTATCGAAAAAAGAAATGATATTTCTTTTAGAAAACTATGAGATTCACAGAAAAGAAGAACCCTGGAAGATATTCCAGAGGTACTTAATCAACGATTTATATTTCCCGGGTGAGTCATACAAAATCCGATCTTATTACGAAACCATTCTAATAAGTACTGGTAGTGTTGAATTTCAACACTTTTCAGGCTACAATACCAGTGAGAATGTTTATAACTTCTCAAAAATGATAATTAAACAGATTATATCTGTTGAAGATTGGGGTATCTCCACCATAAAAGAAAGGTAGATCAGCCTAAACAAAATTATATGAGTTTCACATACTGGACTACATTCAGGCCTTTGATAAAGTCTTCTATTATAATAATGATAGACACAATCATACGTGGTTTATAAAGGTATGTGCAAAGATATTTGCAGGACCAATTCCTAATTGGTTTTTAAATTGGTGGTCATAGCACGACCCAACAATAAAAATATTGCCTGATCCATTCTTCAAATTATATAAAGAAATGGTTAAAGTTTCAACAGACCTTAATGAGTTATACAATACAGATCATATCTGTTATTTGGAGAAAATAGACCAAATTTACTTCTTCATTGAATTTTCTGTCCCTTGGATTCATAAATGGACCTCGGAAGTGGGATTCACCGAGGAACAAATTCCTTGCTTATGCAGAACTTTTTATAATAATTTTTGGGATAAATTAATGAAAAAGGATCCCAAAACAAAAACGTCATATGGGCAAGAACTGCTGGATCTTATTGCAAAACGGATCCAGGAATATGGTCTTACTCCCCAAAAAGGAGTAATTGCTAATAGCTCGGTCAGGCATATTGCCAGGAAAATCTCCATTCAAGATGGAGATAAAGAAGCAATGATCAACAACTATTTAGAAGAATTCAAGAGAAGTATGCTTCTCAACATCACTCAATACGAAAAATCAGACACTTCTATGAGAAGTGAAACAAGCGAAGACGCTACTGATGATATCTTAGAAGCTCAACCTATTGAAGCAACAATGTCAGAAGATATTTTGAGAAAGGCGGAGGATTTCTTCCGAAAATTAAAGGAAAAAGACAAATTGTAAGGACATCTATACAGTAAAAAGCCATTATCAAAAGTAGATACACTGTTGATCAACAATAGATACACTGTTTAGGGGACATATGGGACCCAACATTACTGTACAAAGATTCTAAATGTTTTTTTTCTATAAATAAGTTTGTTTTTCATTTTATTAGGCAGTAACTTAGAAACCCTTCTCTCTCTACTTTTCTCTCCAATTGTAAAGATCTCAATTTGTAAAGTTTGAGTTCACCGGATACTGATCGGATTAAATAAAACTTGTAAAGTTCTCTCATAGGCCTTGGAGTCGGCCATCATTATAAGGTATTATATTATTTTAGATTACATCTTTTAGTATTTCTCCGATCTGAGCCGTGACTATGTCCGGCTAAAGATTCATATCTATGTCTGATAACTAACTTCTCTTTTATATCTACCATGAAAGATCTAGACTTTATCAAAATATAAATAAATTTATATATGGTTTCTTGACTTGGTTCTGAGATGGTGGTACAATCATATTCGATACTATTTTTATTGGCTTTGTCTTTGTGACTTCGTCTAGCAAGCCGTAGTTCTAAGACCGCTAAGGAGTTGAAAAGTGCGCCTATACCCGGTTAGAACTGCTAGACACATGGGCTCAATAAAAATATGTATTAAATCTTGACAGACCCCTTGCTCGGGTAAAAGGATAGAACTTTCCATACAGTCATAAAACTATATTAAAATTTGTATATATTTCAATTCAGATTTTCCTTGAATTCGGATGCTAAACTAGATTGAAGTTGACCGCTCGGATTACCGACGGTCTTCAGCGATCCTGTAACTGGTATACAATAACAATAACAATAACAATAACAATAACAATAACAATAACAATCCTACTTTGTCAAAAGTAGCAGACATTAAGCAAACATAAGTATAGAATACTTACAAAGTTTATTGCATTATGAGGAAGTAGAGAAAATAGATTACAAGAAGGCTTTGAGAATATAGGAGTGAATCCTGATATTTTCTGATGCCTTGAAACATAAATGAAAGTCTCCTTATATATGAGAGGGAGTGATTGCCTTTACATCTTAGGCATACGAGTGGAAGTCTAGGATATTGCCAACAATAATGGAGGGTCCGACTTCTTTAATAAAGTAAAGATATAGGTCTGCTACTTTTGATAAAGTAGGTTAGTGGGAATATCCTTTTGATAGTGGAGACGAGTGGGGTACGACTTCTTTTGGAAAGTAGCATTTGTAGTGGGAAACATCTTTCCGTAGTGGGTGCTTATTTTCTAAAGTAGCTTTGAGATAATGGAGACATCTTTTAATAAAGGTGTTTTGTCTTGTATCTTCTCATTGGATGCTAATTTGGAATAGTGAAACTTTTGAAAAAGTAATTCCGGCTTTGTCTCTACTTTGTCAAAGGGGTCATTTTCCTATTCATAATCAGGTTCCATGTAAGCTAAAGCCAATCCTTTAGGATTACACATGTCGCCATTGTCATCGTTGCTTCTTTCGGTGGAAGGGGCATCTTCAATCATCTTCATGATTTATTTTTCATCATATTTATCTAAATTGTCCAATGCATCTTTCAATTTTTTCTTGAGTTGTGCTTTGGAGGAATTCTTTGATGACGAACTATCCCTGTCTTGTGACTGAACTTTAGAATTAGGTTGTTTGGGAATCCAACCTTTAACTTGAATTTGCTTACACAAATATTGTATACGATCAATCTCACTCTTGGTAAAATTCCAAGTAATAATATATGATATCCTCTTTTGGATATAGTACTTGCATATTTTAATATGCTCTGGTAACGTGGTAATTTCTTCTTTGACTTAAAAATCTTCAAATCTTTTGAGAAATTTTTGGGGAAGAACTTCTTTGTTTCCTCCGAATAGATTCCACCACTTATAGAACCATCTAGGAATGATAGTCTTGGTGACGCTCGGGCTATATTTAACAAACCAAGTATGTCTTGGCCTAAAATACAGGAAATTCATCCATGCTGACTTATATTCATACCAATTATAGGTTTGTGGCCTATATGTCACTGAAAGTGCAATATAAGTGTGCAAATGGTCTGCAAACCATTCGAATGGATCCAAGATCTTCTTAATAGTAAACCTTGAATACTTGATGATGGCAGGATTGTTTTCATCCCTGGAATGTTCAATCTCTATTGAATCAGTATCAATGAGAATAGCTTCGTAGAATCTTCTTGTCTTAAGTGGATTATCAGTATCCACAAAATTAGAATCTGTATAGCAAGGTCTGATCAGATGTCCTGTATCAACATTGTCGTATTCTTTATTCAATGCCATGATAGGCAAAACCTGTGAAACAACAAAATTAAAAGTTTCTTCTTTTGGATTTGAAGTTTGAGGGATGGTTTTGGTTAATTCTGGATTAACTGCTTGGGCAAAAGACTCAGGCGCTTTCATCGCGTAGCTTTCTTTTGTTTGGATGGAGCTTGAAGATGCTCCTTGGTCAAAAGGTTTTGTTGGTCTGAGGTTGATCAACTTTGGCTATGGAGGACAAGGAAGCTTTGGAAGCTTTGGTTGTGGAGGACAATGTAGCCTTGGGTATTTGGCTAGAGCTGTGAACTTATTGTGAAAAGGTAGTTCAGGCCTTTGTGGAGTTTCAGCTTTTGTTGGAATTAGTGAAGGATGAATAAATGGTCTGGCCATTTTTGGTTTGGGAAAGTTATCTCTTTTGGAAGGAGTGATAGGCTTAAACGGCCTCATGCTTTGCCTGCAAGAATTCATGAGCTAGAAAATCTGGTAGAGAATTGGCTTCTCTTTTCATGAAATCAATTTTGAAATCAAAGCTAGATAGTAGAGCTTGTCATCTAGCAAATATTTTTTTAGAAACAATATTTTTAACATCTTTTTGTAAAATCTCTTTAGCAGACTTGCAATCTACTCTTAATAAAAATTATTTGTTAATAAGATTGTCTTGAAATTTTGTGATACATAGCACAATAGACAACCTCTTTTTTAACAGTTAAATAAATTTTTTGTGCGGAATTCCAAATTTCGAATGTAAAACGAACAAGTTGCTTTGTAGATTCAAGATCTACTTTTTGTTTAAGGATTCCTCCATAACCTGCATCTGAAGCATCAGTTTCAACAATCATAAATGCATCAGGGTTGGGGATTCCTAGACATGAAATGTTTTGGACGAAAGCTTTGACACGAATGACAGCCTAGGTTTGTTCAGACCTCCAAGGAACTGGGTTTTTTCTAAGTCTTTTATATAAACGTTCACAAACATGTCTGACTTTTGGAATAAAATCAACTACATAATTAAGACTGCCTAAAAACCTCTGAAGTTGGGTTTTATCAAGAATTTCATTAGGAAATTTGGAAGAGAACTCAATGGCCCTGCAAATAGGTTTGTAAGTGTCTTGATAAAGATCATGACCCAAGAACCTGATGGTGGTTTGGAAGAGTACCATCTTTTTAGCACTAACAACTAAACCATTTTTCTTAACAACTTTAAAGAAAGTATTAAGATGTTTAAAATGAGAATCGATGTCTTCAGAAAAGATCATCACATCATCTATATAGACTATAGACATATAAGAGTAATCATTGAATATAAAATTCATGATGTTTTGAAACTCTGAAGCGGCATTCTTTAACCCAAAAGGCATTACATTCCATTCAAATTATCCAAACGGGACATTGAATGCAGTTTTATATTTATCCTTTTCAGAATTCTGAATTTGCCGAAAATCCGATTTCATATCAATCTTGCTATAAATATTAGCTTTGAAAGTCCTTTTCAAAAGGTCTCTTTTGTTTGGTATAGGATACCTGATCCATTTTAAAACAAAATTTAAAGGTTTGTAGTTGATTACTAGTCTTGGGGCACCTCTTTCTTTCTCGACGTTTTTAATAACGTAGAAAGCAGAGCAACTCCAGGTGTTTTAGAAACCCTGATAATCTTATTTTTGAAAAGATTGTCAATCTCTTTCTTACAAAATTCCATCATCTCGCGATTCATTTGAATAGGCCTGTCTTTAGTAGAAATAGCTTGTTCATTAAATCCTTCGATGTATGGTAAATCAATAATATGTCTTTTGCGTTCCCAAAAATGCATTTGGAAAATCGGAGCATATTTCTTGTTCAAATTGTTTTTGAATATTGGCTATCTTAGTAACCATCTCCGGGATTTTTAAAGTCTACTCAATTTTCTTAACACGAATTTCATCTTTTAAAAAAGTGATATGTTGTGAAAGGTTATTAATACGGAAAACAATATTTTCACGTAGAAAATCACTTTCATCTTGTGAAAGAGTTTTGACAAAAGGAAACTGTAAATATTTTCCAAGAATAGTAGTATTAATACTGTTTAAATCAGTAAAATATGGTTTTATCTGAGTGATAAAAGTTATACCCAAAATTATATCTTCATTGATATCTTCAGTGATTACAAAATTATTTGTTAAACAAATGCCATTGTTGCAAACATGAGCTTTAGAAAGCTTATAATTTATTTTCAAAAGTTCTCCTGTAGTGGAGTATAATTTGAAGTACTTTTTTGCAAATACTTTGTAGGAACAATACCTTTTACTATGCAGTTACGATCTGCACCACTGCCAAGAAAAGCAATTTTGTTAATCACAAAATATTTATTAACAACAATCTTAACATGAATATGATGACTCTGAGGTCTAATTGAAGAAATGACTGTTACTCCTGGAGTTACAGAAGTAGAAGTGATATTACCAGTATTGGTGACGAAAGGTTCTACCAAATGGTCATTGTTGATAATGGGAGGACCATTATCATTCTCCTGAGAAGAATCATGATCAGTGTCGAGGTCTTGGAGAGTAGTCCTTTTGAGGGCTTGATCAGTAAGGATATCAATTTCAACTTTTCCAAGTCAAGATTTGATATTCCAAATCTCTTCTTTGAGATTAGAGACCTCATGAAGGAGATCAGAAATGGAAGGTTCAGAATGACCATCCATTCGATTCATAATTTGCTTTATGCTAAAGGGTTCAACAACTGGATGGGATTTAGGTTTGTCTATGCTAAGAATGAGATTTTTGAGTTCTAGGAGAAAGTGATTCCTAGGCTCATTATCAGCGATATGCTGAATAACATCAAAGAGAGCTTCTTTCGAATGATCTGAAAGGACTCGAATGTTTTGAGGTGTACCATTGCAAGAAAAAAATGCTTTAGTACAAGTACAATCTTTTCCTGATTGGCTATAGTCTGATTCGTAATTAAGATCAATGTCTTCATCATCGCTGTATTCATCAGATGATCCTGAAGATTCAGAAAAGAGTTTGTCAAGAATATCAAGGAGTTTACCCTTTGTTTCTTCGTCAAGCCTCTTGGACCTGGATTTCTTTCACCTAGGCCTGGTAGAATCATCTCTTCTTCGATATTTCTTTCGATGAGATTTATTATATTTTTTGTTCTTTTTTACTTTATTAGGGAGAGTGATAAAGCCAAAGTCTCGACAGAAACTTCCAAGTTCTCTCCTAGAAGAAGACTGCTCTTTCTTGAGCTGATGTTTAAGCTTAATGTTTGTGCAGAGTTCAAGCTCTACAATGTTAATGGTGCTTACCAAATCACCATAAGTTAACTGGCTATAAGCGATACGACCGTCCTTGCGATCCTGGATTTTGGTCCTGACTTTATCAACAAAAAAAGGAGGAAGACCGCTGATGAAACGTTCTTTCCAAAAATCCAAATGGCAGTCTGGATGGATCATGACTTTGCTGAGAAAGGTAGATTTGGACAGCTGAGATTATTGAGGATTTGGAGGCTCCAATCCTGAAAGAGTTTTGGTTCGCCAATGAAATGCTTAACGATATGATAGAGAAGTGTGGCACAACCATCTTTTCTAGTAACTTGAGAAGTAGACTGAGTGTTTCCTTCAGTTTTAACAACTGTCTCAGTAGCGTAGCATTAATGATGAGGTGCTTAGTCTCATCGTTGTTGTAGTTATCCCACCAATATTTTAACATACCGGTGAAACCTGCAACAACCATAGTAGCAGCTTCTCTATCTGCAGATCCTCTCATTTTATAAGCAGTGATGGCAACTCCCATCTCATGGAGATTATTGTATATTTTTTGTTCAGCAACGCCATCAATGTTCCATTCAATAATGCTTGTTCCTTCATGAGAAGAAGTAGACAAGAAAGAATTTTCCTCATACTGAAGGTCTGGGAAAGAGGGGTGGCTGTGATAGTTTTTCCGGTTATGGAAATGATCATTGGATAACTTTTGAAGAAGGATAGATTTCTCCTGAAGGGTAGAAACCTTTTTTTGGGGTTTTTCCATCTTTGGTGGAAATATTGAAATTGGTAAGTTGCTCATTGATTTTATCAATGATATTTCTTGAGATTTCAAAGGTATCTGAAAGTTTGGGGAATTTCTCTTTGGAAAATTCTGGAAGTTTAAACCTTGGGTTAGGTTCAATATTATGATTGGATGAAGTAGAAGCCAGAGCTGGTCTTCTACTAATAGTTGGTTTAATATATTCTATTTGTCTAGAAATGACATGAAGAATTTGGTTTGAGTAGTTGTTTTGTTCTACTACTCTATCAATATCAGCTGAGGTAATTAATGCTCTAGCCTTATCACTCTTCTCTTTGAAGGGAGAAGCTTTGATCACTGTACCTGCAACATGGATGTTAATTCCTTCAAGAGGAGGAGTAATAGATTTAACGACCTTATTAGAAGTAGTATACCATTTGTTGATGATAAACTGGAGTGACTCGGGCTGATTTTCAATCTTACCTGTCATTTCAAACCATTTGAAGAATTCTATTTCACAACCTATTCTTCTCATATCAGCCATCCAAGAATCTCTAAATGTTTCTCGTTGTTTAAGGGGGTAAGTTGCAACATACCAGTTTCTCTTAGTCTGATTATCCGGATGAATCCATAACTTTTGAAGGATTTCCGGATCAGGGGTGAAGACATCACCTATCTTAAGCATTCCTAGCCAACCTAGTTTATTTGCCTTGGGAGGCTCCATCTCACTTGCGGTGGTACTGGTCGGTAGATCTTGGTAAAAGACTTTTGGAACTTCTCCTGAAATGTCTACACCTGTGACTTTACCTTTACTGTTGTCAACAACAGAAATAATTTCATCTTCAGCTTCCTCCGAGTTTTTTTGAAGAAGAAGGTGGCCTGGGGATAGGTCTCGAGGGACACGAAGTAGAAGGACTGGACCAGGATGACCTTCGACACGAGGAAGATCTCCGGATGGAATTATCAAGAAACTGGAGTTCTCTTCCAAATTTCCTAATGAAATTCTTGATAAAACACAACTTCAAAGGTTTTTAGGCAATCTTAATTATGTAGCTGATTTTATTCCAAAAGTCAGACATGTTTGTGAGCCTTTATATAAAAGATTTAGAAAAAACCCACTTCCTTAGAGTTCTGAACAAACCCAGGTTGTCATACGTGTCAAAGCTTTGGTCCAAAACATTCCATGTGTAGGAATCCCCAACCCTGATGCATTTATGATTGTTGAAACTGATGCTTCAGATGCAGGTTATGGAGGAATCCTTAAACAAAAAGTAGATCTTAAATCTACAGAGCAACTTGTTCGTTTTACATTCGGAATCTAGAATTTCGCACAAAAAAATTATTCAACTGTTCAAAAAGAAGTTTTGTCAATTGTGCTATGTATTACAAAATTTCAAGACGATCTTATGAACAAAGAATTTTTATTAAGAGTACACTGCAAGTCTGCTAAAGAGATTTTACAAAATAATGTTAAAATTCTTGTTTCTAAACAAATATTTGCTAGATGACAAGCTCTACTATCTAGCTTTGATTTAAAAATTGATTTCATCAAAGGAGAAGACAATTCTCTACCCGATGTTCTAACTCGTGAATTCTTGCAGGGAAAGCATGAGGCCATTTAAGCCTATTACTCATTCCAAAGGAGATAACCTTCCCAAAGCAAAAATGGCCAGCCCATTTATTCATCATCCACTAGCTCCAGCAAAAGCTGAAACTCCACAAAGGCCTGAACTACCTTTTCACAATAAGTTCACATCTCTAGCCGAATACCCAAGGCTACCTTGTCCTCCACAACCAAAGATTCCAAAGCTTCCTTGTCCTCCCCAACCAAAGTTGATCAACCTCAAACCAACAAAACCTTTTAACCAAGGAACATTTTCAAGCTCCATTCAAACCAAAGAAAGCTACACCATGCAAATGCCTGAGTCTTTTGCCCAAGCTGTTAATCCAGAATTAACCAAAACCATCCCTCAAACTCCAAATCCAAAAGAAGAAACTTTTGATTTTATTGTTTCGCAGGTTTTGCCTATCATGGCATTGAATAAAGAATACGACAATGTTGATACAAGACATCTGATTAGACCTTACTATACAGATTCTTATTTTGTGGATACTGATAATCCACTTAAGACAAGAAGATTCTATGAAGCTATTCTCATTGTTACTGATTCAATATAGATTGGACATTTCAGGGATGAAAATAACCCTGCCATCATCAAGTATTCATGGTTTACTATTAAGAAGATCTTGGATCCATTCGACTGGTTTGCAGACCATTTGCACACTCCTATTGCACTTTCAATGACACATAGGCCACAAATTTATAATTGGTATGACTACAAATCAGCATGGATGAATTTCCTGTATTTAAGGCCAAGACATACTTGGTTTGCTAAATATAGCCCGAGCATCACCAAGACTATCATTCCTAGATGGTTCTATGAATGGTGGAATCTATTCGGAGGAAACAAATAAGTTCTTCCCTAACAATATCTCAAAAGACTTAAAGATTTTAAAGTCAGAAGAAATTACCACGTTACAAGAGCATATTAAAATATGCAAGTACTATATCCAAATGAGGATATCATATATTATTACTTGGAATTTTACCAAGAGTGATATTGATCGTATACAATATATGTGTAAGCAAATTCAAGTTAAAGGTTGAATTCCCAAACAACCTAATTCTAAAGTCCAGTCTCAAGACAGGGACAATTCGTCATCAAAGAATTCCTCCAAAGCACAACTCAAGAAAAAATTGAAAGATGCATTGGACAGTTTAGATAAATATGTTGAAAAACAAATAATGAAGATGATTGAAGATGCCGCTTCCACCGAAAGCAACAACGATGATAATGGCGACATGTGTAATCCTAAAGGATTGGCTTTAGCTTTCATGGACCCTGATTACAAATAGGAAAATGACCCCTTTGAAAAAGTACAGGCAAAACCAGAATTACTTTTTCAAAAGTGGCATTTCACAATTCCAAATTAGCATCCAATGAGATGCTACAAGACAAAACACCTTTATTAAAAGATGTCTCCATTATCTCAAAGCTACTTTAGAAAAGAAGCACCCACTACGAAAAGATGTTTCCTACTACAAATGCTACTTTCCAAAAGAAGCCGAACCCCACTCCTCTCCACTATCAAAAGGAGATTCCCACTAACCTACTTTGTTAAAAGTAGCAGACCACTATCTTTACTTTATTAAAGAAGTCGGACCTTCCATTATTGTCGGCAATATCCTAGCCTTCCACTTGTATGCCTAAGATGTAAAGGCAATCACTCCCTTTCTTATATAAGGAGACTTTCATTTATGTTTCAAGGCATCACAAAATATCAGGACTTACTCCTATATTCTCAAAGTCTTTTGTAATGTATGTTTTCTACTTCCGCATGATGCAATAAACAGAGTTTCTTGAATAATAATAATAATAATAATAATAATAATAATAATAATAATAATAATAATAATATAATCGACAGGAGAAATATAAGATGAGTTAGATCTAGAGATTCTAGAAGACATGCTGCCATTATCAATTCTATTATGCATGCTGATTGGATCAGAAAATCTAATTTTAACAGTTCCATCATTTAACTGTTCAATTTCTGAAACCTCATCATTAATATTATTCTTAGGCTGGGTAGCACCCTCAATAACCCACTCTTATGGAAAGGCAATTTCTTCCCACCGAATAGGTCTTCTGGTAACAACCTTCGATTAACCAAAATTAGTTTATATAAGAATAGTTTCATTTTTGAAATCAATGACTTTGCACATCGGGTTTAAAGTATGTAATAATTTGTAATATATCCTATAAGAAATACAAATAACTTCTGTTCCCGGCATATAATCATAACCATGAAGTTTAACATTCAACATAAGAGAACTGAGCGAGTTCTCATCCTGCAAAGAGATCTGCAAGTTAGGATAAACATTAAAATAAACTGGTCCATAAGCTAGACTAGTTTGAATAGTCCCTATAAGAGACTTCTTCCAATTATGATTTCTACCATCTCTAAGAGCTGCTATAAAGCTTTCAGGTAGACTACGTAAAGTAAGGGGTTTAAATGCCACATGTACTAAGCCAATATGCATAAATCGGTAAATATCCCTATAAGGGGTCAAATCATTTTCAGATAATAATCTAAAAGTTGGTGATTTCTATCAATAGTAAAAGTTTCTTCAGTAGTTTTAACCACCTGTTTGAGAACAAGTTTCTCAAAAGTTCCCATTTGATATATAATTCTAGGAGATATCTTAGGAATAGTCCACTTATTAAGTAGATCAAGATGCTGAGGTATATCATATTCTTTTTTCTATTGTTTTTAACATTGGATCTTCCCTTTATGATATATAATTCTAGGAGATATCTTAGGAATAGTCCACTTATTAAGTAGATCAAGATGCTGAGGTATATCATATTCTTTTTTTCTATTGTTTTTAACAGTAGATCTTCCCTTTATGATATTCATAAATAAACAGTTTGTTGAACTATACCACCTATAACTACTATAAGTCCATGGCTCTGATACCACAATGATTAATAGATCGCTCAGTCAAACTACAAGGGACCTTTATAAACATAGGTAATCCTGGCAATAGTTAATGAAAACTTCTACTATCCAAGTCCGCCCTGCGCCCACCTGGCCAACGGGTAATCCAACAGATTCCTTCGACAGCCTTTCAGAACCTGCCTGGATAACCTATGTCTGAGCTTAGCCTAACTGTTCAAACTGTTGTCATAATAGACACAAACACCATTTCTAATAGTAACCTAATATGTTATAGTTCAACACAAAACGTTTAGCCTATCAATTAGGCTAAGCACATAAAGAAAAACTTAAAGGAAAACAGTACCTTGGAGTAGAACTCCGCACAAGTTGATATACCAGCCAAACTGAAAGCTTTTATTTCTTCAAACTTTAAAACTTGCAAAGAAAATATTACAAAGAGAGTAGAGAGTAAAGAGTAGAGAGAGAGATAGGGAAAGAGAGGGGGTTCCAAAACCTGCCTCTTAACTAAGACTTATGCCTATTTATATTGAAGTGTTGTGACATCTCGCAATTTGAAATAACTATGAAGAAGCTTGAAATTGGAAATAGTCATTTTTGGAAAGAATTAAAAATCTGGAAATTTGGTTAAGTATGGGAAAAAGTGAGTTTTTGGCCAACTTCACACGGTCATAACTCCTAGATCAGGATGAGTTAGGTGTATTTCCAGTTATGTTTGCAAATCCCTTGGAATGATCTTTCCAACTCCGCCGAGTTTGCTCGATTCCGAGTTCATATGAGTGAGTTATGCCCTTTGGAAGTTGGGTTGTTGGCATAGGGCAGTTTAGTTGGATTTTAGTAAGGGTAGTTTGGTCTTTTCCCTAACCATTTATTTTGGTTATACTAAGGGTCTAGACTGATTTTAAATCAATTTTCCCTTTTAAAAGTGAGAGTTAGGGTTCTTGAGAGAAAAGGAGAGAAGAGGAGAAAGGAGAAGAAGAAGCGAGACTCGTCAAGATCGTCGTGGTTTTCGTAGGGGGTGATCCCTAATAAGGTATGTGAGATCATAGCGTGGGGTTAGTTCAGTCCCCCACACGCCAAAATTGTTTTAATTCCGAGAAAAAGATTGGTTGTGTTTGTTGAATTCTTGTGGTTGTGTTGAAGTTTCCTGTTGATTTTGGTACATGTTTCCGGATGGAATGCCGAGTTGACTCTATTGTATATTAAAGGTTTTAATGATCCCAAGTGTTTGGGGAAAGAACCTTTGAAGTTAAGAGGGTTTAGAGTTGGAAAAATGAAGGAGAAAAGTCGGGCTGCTTGCATGAAACAATTCTGCGTCGCGGACTTATTCCCCCTGTGAACAAAATTCTGCTTTGCGTCGCGGACAGGACGCGGACTCCATTGTTTCAAAATTAATTTTTGCGAGCATTTATTTAGGAGCATCTCCGCGTCGCGGACTTGTTCCAAGATGGTGTTTTCGTTAATTTTCTCAAAGTTTAGCTAGTCAAAGCTATTCATAAACATCAAGAGACCTTTCCTATCACAAATCATGAACCTTGAATCCATAATCCAATTCAAGGAAAAGTTAGGATCAAAGTCAAGAGAAGTTGAGAAGAAAGTCGAAGCAAGTTTTTAAAGTTTTTCAAGAGTCTTTATTGAACGTTTTAGCTTCATTTTAAGGCTCAAGTTCAAGTTAAGCCAAGAGTATAAAGTTGAGTTCATTTCTCAAAAGTTATTACGGAACTAAGTATTCCCAAAGAAGTTTATAAATGTTTTTTTTACATTTCAGTAAGAAAGGAACTATGTTTTCCAAGAGAGCCTTTGGGCTAAGCTTTAAGCAATTATCTCAAACTAAAGAAAGAGGTGTTTAAAACACTTATGAGCTAAAGTTTATTTTGGGAGTAGTATTGAGCACCGAATTGGGGACACTAGTTCATATTAACTCAACTCTCCATAAGAACCATGTAGCCAAACATGGGATTTAACGGGTCATACTTTATAGATGATCACATAAGTTAAGCTAGTGGATCCACTAAGTTAAGTAAGGTCCTATATCACGGCAAGGTATAGGATGGTCCTTGGACAACGTGAGGTAAAACGTTGTATCATCACTAGGGCTCATAGTGGTGGTTGTCGGTTAAAGAATCTCCCACTAAAGTTATATTACTTTTATATAAGTAAAGTTGAGTTTGTTATTGTTTTATCCTTAACGAACTAAGTTGTTTGCACTGTTTTACAAGCTTTATATATCGCATGTGTTTTATTGCTATATATTGAGTTCAGTTATTTATGAGTTGAACAGAGCCAAGGTAAGTGTTTCCCTTGTGCTCCTTTCAAGCTTAAGTTGTTATTTAGCTTTCCAACTCGCATACTCGTACATTCAATGTACTGATGCCAGTTGGCCTGCGTCTTGTTATGATGCAGACGCAGGTATTTAGGATTAGCATCCAGCACGCCGTTGATCCAGTTGAGCACTCCAGAGTCAGTGGTGAGCCTCCTTGCATTTCGAAGGACTACGTTATTTCGTTTCCTAGTTTTGCTTTATTAGGATGTTGCGGGGTCTGTCCCAACATCCATCTCAGTGTTATAGAGGCTTCATAGACAGTCAATTAGTTAGTATTGAGTCTCTCATCTATGTATACATATAAATATTCTATTTTGAGACAAGAGTTTCCTTTTTGGCCATATTTTATTAGTTAAGTTGTTTTTTTTTACCTTTCATTGCATGGAGTTATTTTGTTGAGTTAAGTTTTCCGCTGAGTTAAGTAAGCCAGGCCAAGGGTTCGCTTGGGGCCAGCAATGGTCTTCGAGTGCCGATCCCGCCCAGGGTGTAGGCTCGGGGCGTGACAAACTTGGTATCAGAGCCATGTTTCAAGAGTCCTAGGGATTCTATGAAGCCGTGTCTATAGAGTCCTAGTTATCAGTGTGAAGCGCGCCACATCTATAATTTGGAGGCTACGACACTTAGGAAGATTTCTCATTTCTTTCACACTTATCTCGTGCGTTAGAGTTTATCTCTAAAAAGTTTCTTTCTGATTCGTTCTTGCACGTGTTTTCAGATAGTCATGCCTCCATGAAGAGTTGGCAGAGGGTGTCTTCCTAGGCGTTATGTTGAGGAGCAAGAGTAACCGTATGCCTCGGGAGTGCAGCATCAAGGGGAAGTTACTAATGCTGAGTTCAGAGAGGCAATTAAGATTCTGAGTCAAGATGTAAATAATCAGATTGGTCAGCAGATGGGAGCTTGACATGAAGGAGCTGACACTTCAAGGATTCGTGATTTCTTGGGGATGAATCCTCTGAGTTTCATGGGTTCGAGCACTAATGAGGATCCAGAGAACTTCGTTGAGGAGCTGAAGAAGGTTTTTTTATGTGATGCATGTGGAAGATACTGAGTGAGTTGAACTAGCTACGTATCAATTGAATGATGTAGCTAAAAATTGGTTCGACCAGTGGAAAGGGGGAAGAGCTGAGGATGCACCACCTGCAAGTTGGGCCTATTTTAAGGAAGCTTTCTTGGGGAGTTTCTTTCCTAGAGAATTGAAAGAGGCCGAGGCCGAGGTACGTGAGTTACTCACACTTAAGCAGGAATCTTTGAGTCTTCATGAGTATGGGTTGAGGTTCACCCAACTATCCCGTTACGCTCCGGAGATGGTTGCGGACATGAGGAGTAGGATGAGCTTGTTTGTTGCTGGGCTGTCTCATTTGCCGAGTAAGGAAGGTAGGGCTGCAATGCTTATAGGGGACATGGACATATCAAAGTTGATGGTTTATGTGCAGCAGGTTGAGGAAGAGAAGCTGAGGGACAGGGAAGAGTTCAGAAATAACAAAGCTGAGATCGGAAATGAGTCCGGGCCGCAGAAAGGCAATGCGAACCGTTCGTCCTTTCAACAAAGGCAAAATGGACCTCCTCCATCATCTTCTATGGCACCTGCACCCAGATACATAGGTGAGTATAATGGCCAGAAATCGCAGGACTTCAAGGCTAGACCGGCACAGTTCCCAGGTAGTGTGGCACAAGGAGGTAGTTTGACCCCTGCATGTGCTAAGTGTGGTAGAACCCACCCAGGTAGATGTCGTGATGGCCAGACAGGTTGTTTTAAGTGTGGGAAATATGGTCACTTCATGAAGGAGTTCCCTAAGAATAAGCAAGGTAGTGGAAATCCAGGCAATAGATCCCACTTTTCATCAGTTGCTCCACCAGACAAGGCTGCACCTAGAGGAGCTACTTCTGGTACTGGCGGGGGAACAAACCGCCTCTATGCAATCACCAGTCACCATGAGCAAGATAATTCTCCAAATGTTGTCACTGGTATGATCAAAGTATTTGCTTTTGATGTGTATGCTTTGTTAGACCCAGGAGCAAGTTTATATTTTGTAACTCCTTATGTTGCAAATAAGTTTGATGTTCTTCCTGAAAGACTTGGTGAACCCTTTTGTGTTTCTACACCCGTTGGGGAGTCTATTCTAGCAGAAAGAGTCTATCGTGATTGTCCCATTTCCATCAATCACAAGAGCGCCATGGCTGATTTGGTTGAGTTATACATGGTAGATTTCGATGTCATTTTAGGTATGGACTGGCTTCATGCCTGTTATGCATCATTAGATTGTAGAACTCGAGTGGTCAAGTTTTAGTTTCCGAATGAGCCAGTCATAGAGTGGAGTAGTAGTTCAACAGTGCCTAAGGGTTGTTTCATTTCGTAGCTTAAGGAGAGAAAGTTAGTTTCGAAGGGTTGTGTCTATCACTTAGTCCGAGTTAATGACTCTAGTGTTGAGATACCTCCTATTCAGTCAGTTCCTATAGTAAGAGAGTTTCCAGAAGTTTTTCCTGATGACCTACCCGGAATTCCTCTTGAGAGAGAAATAGATTTCGGCATAGACCTCATTCCTGATACTCATCCTATCTCTATTCCGCCATATAGAATGGCACCAACAGAGTTGAAAGAGTTGAAAGAGCAGTTGATAGATCTCCTAGATAAGGGTTTCATTCGACCAAGTGTCTCACCTTGGGGCACTCCGATCTTGTTTGTGAGAAAGAAAGATGGTTCCCTTAGGATGTGTATATATTACCGTCAGTTGAACAAGGTTACCATCAAGAATAAGTACCCTCTTTCGAGGATTGATGATCTTTTCTATCAGCTTCAGGGTGCCACCTGATTTTCAAAGGTTGACATCAGATCAGGCTATCATCAATTAAGAGTAAGGGAATGTGATATTCCAAAGACAGCTTTCAAAACCAGATATGGTCATTTTGAGTTTTTGGTCATGTCATTTGGTTTGACCAATGCATCGGCAACATTTATGGACCTTATGAATAGAGTCTTCAAACCTTATTTAGATATGTTTGTTATCGTCTTCATTGATGACATACTAATCTATTCAAGGAATGAAGAAGATCATGCTAGTCATCTCAGAATAGTTCTTCAGACTTTGAAAGACAAGGAGTTGTATGCCAAGTTCTCTAAGTGTGAGTTTTGGCTTGAGTCGGTGGCATTTCTAGGCCACATAGTGTCTGGTGATGGAATTAAGGTTGATACTCAGAAAATTGAGGCCGTGCAGAATTGGCCTAGACCCACATCTCCAACTAATATTAGGAGTTTCTTGGGTTTAGCTGGATATTATAGAAGGTTTGTAGAGGGGTTCTCGTCTATTGCATCTCCTTTGACCAAGTTGACTCAAAAGGCAGTGAAATTTCAATGGTCTGAAGTTTGTGAGAAAAGCTTTCAGGAATTGAAAAAGAGGTTAATTACCGCTCCAGTTTTGACTTTACCAGAAGGTACTCAAGGTTTCGTGGTGTATTGTGATGCATATAGAGTTGGTTTGGGGTGTGTCTTAATGTAGAATGGCAAGGTTATAGCTTATGCCTCCAGACAGTTGAAGGTTCATGAGAAGAACTACCCAACCCATGACTTAGAGTTGGCTGTTGTAGTGTTCTCTTTGAAGATATGGCGTCATTACTTGTATGGCGTGCATGTTGATGTATTCACTGATCATAAGAGTCTTCAATATGTGCTTACTCAGAAAGAGCTAAATCTCAGACATAGGAGGTGGTTATAATTACTCAAGAATTATGACCTGAGTATTCTTTAACACCTAGGTAAGGCTAATGTTGTTGCTGATTCTTTAAGCAAGTTGTCTATGGGTAGCACCGCCCATATTAAAGAAAGAAAGAGAGAGCTAGCAAAAGATGTGCACAGACTGGAACGCCTGGGAGTTAGACTTATGGATTCCGCAGAAGGAGGAATAGGGGTGATGATCGGGGCTGAGTCATCATTAGTGTCAGAAGTGAAAGAGAAACAAGACCAAGATCCCATTTTGCTTGAGTTGAAGGCAAATGTTCAAAAGCAAAAAGTATTAGCTTTTGAACAAGGGGGAGATGGTGTTTTGAGATATCAAGGTAGATTGTGTGTACCTATGGTGGATGGACTCCAAGAGAAGATTATGGAAGGAGCTCATAGCTCCAGATATTCCCTTCATCCGGGTTCCACAAAGATGTATCGTGACTTGAGAGAAGTTTATTGGTGGAATGGCATGAAGAAGGGCATTGCAGAGTTTGTTGCTAAGTGTCCAAATTGCCAGCAAGTGAAAGTCAAGCACCAAAGGCCCGGTGGTTTGGCGCAGAATATAGAACTTCCAGAATGGAAGTGGGAGATGATCAATATGGATTTCATTACAGGGTTGCCAAGGTCTCACAAACAACATGATTCTATTTGGGTGATTGTCGACAGAATGACAAAATCAGCCCACTTTTTGCCGGTAAAGACTACCCATTCAACAGAAGATTATGCCAGGTTATATATTCAAGAGGTGGTGAGACTCCATGGAGTCCCAGTCTCCATTATTTCAGATAGAGGTGCACAGTATACTGCACAGTTCTGGAAATCTTTTCAGAAAGGCTTGGGTTCAAAGGTGAACTTAATTACTGCCTTTCATCCTCAGATTGAAGGGCAAGCAGAGCTCACTATTCAGACTTTAGAAGATATGTTGAGGGCTTGAGTGATTGATTTCAAAGGTAATTGGGATGATCACCTACCTCTCATTGAGTTTGCCTACAACAACAGTTATCACTCTAGCATCCAGATGGCTCCATATGAAGCTCTATATAGGAGAAGATGTAGATCTTCTATTGGATGGTTTGAAGTTGGTGAAGCAGGGTTGATAGGACAAGATTTAGTTCACCAAGCTATGGACAAGATTTAGTTCACGTAAGTTAAGCTAGTGGATCTACTAAGTTAAGTAAGGTCTTATATCATGGCAAGGTATAGGATGGTCCTTGGACAACGTGAGGTAAAATGTTGTATCATCACTAGGGCTCATAGTGGTGGTTGTTGGTTAAAGAATCTCCCACTAAAGTTATATTAGTTTTATATAAGTAAAGTTGAGTTTGTTATTGTTTTATCCTTAACGAACTAAGTTGTTTACACTGTTTTACAAGCTTTATATATCGCATGTGTCTTATTGCTTTATATTGAGTTCAGTTATTCTTGAGTTGAACAGAGCCAAGGTAAGTGTTTCCCTTGTACTCCTTTCAAGCTTAAGTTGTTATTTAGCTTTCCAACTCGCATACTCGTACATTCAATGTAGATGCCAGTTGGCCTGCAGCTTGTTATGATGAAGACGCAGGTATTCAGGATCAGCATCCAGCACGCCGTTGATCCAGTTGAGCACTCCAGAGTCAGTGATGAGCCTCCTTGCATTCCGGAGGACTCCGTTATTTCGTTTCCTAGTTTCGCTTTATTAAGATGTTGCGGGGTCTGTCCCAACATCCATCTCAATGTTATAGAGGCTTCATAGACAGTCAGTCAGTTAGTATTGAGTCTCTCATCTATGTATTTATATAAATATTCTATTTTGAGACAAGAGTTATCTTTTTGGCCAGATTTTATCAGTTAGGTTGTTTTTTTGACCTTTCATTGCATGGAGTTATTCTGTTGAGTTAAGTTTTCCGCTGAGTTATGTAAGCCAGGCCAAGGGTTCGCTTGGGGCCAGCAATGGTCTTCGAGTGCCGGTCCCGCCCAGGGTGTAGGCTCGGGGCGTGACAAACTTGGTATCAGAGCCAGGTTTCAAGAGTCCTAGGGATTCTATGAAGTCGTGTCTATAGAGTCCTAGTTATCGTTGTGAAGCACGCCACATCTATAATTGGGAGGCTACGGCACTTAGGAAGATTTCTCATTTCTTTCACACTCATCTCGTGCGTTAGAGTTTATCTCTAAAACGTTTCTTTCTGATTCATGCTTGCATGTGTTTTCAGATAGTCATGCCTCCACGAAGAGTTGGCCGAGGGCGTCTTCCTAGGCGTTATGTTGAGGAGCAAGAGTAATCCTATTCCCCGGGAGTGCAGAGTCAAGGGGAAGTTACTAATGATGAGTTTAGAGAGGCAATTAGGATTCTGTGTCAAGCTGTAACTAATTCGACTGGTCAGCAGATGGGAGCTCGACATGAAGGAGCTGACACTTCAAGGATTCGTGAGTTCTTGGGGATGAATCCTCCGAGTTTCAAGGGTTCAAGCACTACTGAGGATCCAGAGAACTTCGTTGAGGAGTTGAAGAAGATTTTTGATCTGATGCATGTGGCAGATACTGAGTGAGTTGAACTAGCTACGTATCAATTGTAGCATAGCTGAGGATACACCACCTGCGAGTTGGGCCTATTTTGAGGAAGCTTTCTTGGGCAGTTTCTTTCCTCGAGAATTGAAAGAGGCCAAGGTACGTGAGTTCCTCACACTTAAGTAGGAATCTTTGAGTGTTCATGAGTATGGGTTGAAGTTCACCCAGCTATCTCGTCTAGACCTATTTTTCTGAAATCGTTGAGATTTACGATGAGTTCTTCGCTCTTCTCATTCTTCCCTAGACCTTCGTCTACATCTTCTTCTCCTATGAGGTTTATCTGGATTAGAGTCTGTGGGATCCCTAGATTTGGTCTGTTTACCTGAATCTGGTAAACCAAACTGAGTGCAAAAGTCTCCTAGCTGAGATCTTTCTCTAAGCTTATCAATCTTAAGCTGTCTAGAGAGTTTTAATTCATTGCACAAATTAATACCTTCTTGAGTGCAAGCTCCTATAAGCTTACCATAGGTATAAGTGCCATACGGAATAACACCTTGCGAATTTCTTGGAGTCTTTTTAACTTTTTCATAAAATAAGGGGGGCAATCTGTCTATAAACTTAGCTTTCCAATGATCAAGACCATTTTCCGGTAGTTCCATCACCTGACTTAAATAAGTATCTTTATACCATCGGAATTCTCCTAAATGTCTACATCGAAGACCATTTAACAAAGAATGAATAGTTTCACATTGATTGGTAAATCTACCATTAAAATGTTCGAGAATAGTCAAGACCAGAGTATAAACAACGTCTTTTCTATTTTTCACTAAGGCAAAACCTAAGTTATCAACGCCCTCATTAGCTGCCTTAGCATTAATATCGGCGGCTTTCGCCTCTGTGCTCATATAATTATCCCACCAGCCTCTAAGTTGGCCAGTAAAACCTGCAATTATCATCTTGCAAGTTGTTCTATCGGTGTTATTAACACTCTTACAAATAGTAGCATACATAAGCATTCTATGAACAAGTATAGTTAATTGCCTATCAGTTAAACCGTCGAGGTTCCATTCATAGATCTCACTTCCACTATAGGAAGTATTAGTTTGGTTCCAATCACGTTCTTCTATCAAAACATCTTGAGGAGTTGGTCTGGGATAATAATAAGTTTGCATACTAGGTTGACGAGCATATTTAGTATTACCACTATTCTTTTTAGGATAACCACAAAGTTTATTAATTTCTAATTCAACTTGATTTTTGAAATCAAAAGTGGTTTCCATCTCATCAGCAAAATCTTCAGATAATCTAATGGGTATTGCATCAAATTCTGAAAACTTTTTATAAAGAAGATTTTCAAGATCATAAAGGGGTTTAAAAATAAAATCTTGAATCTCAGGAGGTCTCTGAATATGCGTAGGAAGAACATCAGGCTGCTTTGACGTAGAAGCCTGTTCAGAAGATTTTTAATCATTTTTAATCTGAACAATTAAATTCATCAAATCATCTAACTTTTTATCAAGAGAACTAATATGTTCACCTAACACTTTAACATAAAGTCCTAATTAATTGTTTTGAGAAATGAGATTATTAATCTCGTTAATGCTTACCGTAGCCACATCATTTTCAATAAACTTTTGAAAAGCAGTGAAAGTAATACCTGAATTATTAGGTAGTATAAACGGTGCCTGAGGAGGATAAATAGCTTTAATAATATTACCTGATTCATCTTTATAGGATCGTTCCAGAACATTGATGAATAAAGGCAAATAAGTGGTTATAAACCAGGGTACGAAAAACATAATATGATTATATAAAGCACAAGTTTCATAATATTCTTGAGACATTATGCAAATCCTCCGCACTATATGTGTCAAAAAACCAAGTTTTAAATGAGCTCCATCTATCACTTGCAAATTCATGTTGAATATATTTTCTTGCCAGTGAACCTGGACTAAAATCAATTTGATGTCCCCTCATCATTAAGTGTCATTAAGATTAAAATCCATTTCGGATGCAGAAGAAATATCCTTATCAGAAATATCAGATGATTTATCGTTTGTTCGAACAATATTTAAATGAGGATCAATTTTAATCTTATTTTTATCCGCAGATATAACGGAAGATAAAGTATGCAAGGAAGCAACACGATTTCGAGTTGGACCATAAACAAGATCAATCGGCGAGATGTGTTGGATGGCAACTAATCTTCTATCAGAAGAAAATGAATGTCTATTAAACGGAACACTCTTTTCATCAAACTGAATGCAAATCTTACCATCAGCATTTTGAGTAATATGAGAATATTCAGTATTAGTGACAGCATCAGTCATCTGTTTTGGTGGTATACCATAGTCTAAAGTCCAAGTGGTAGGAAAATTAATCTCTTCCCATTTTATAGGTCTTCTAGTAGTGACCTTAGATTTATCAAAATTAGTTTCAACTAAAATGGTTTGATCAGATGTATCATATAATTTACATCTTGGGTTTAATGTAGCAAGCAATTTAAAATGGATTCTATAAGATAAACAAATTAATTCAGAACCAGGCGCATAATTATAACCATGCGTTTTAACATTTAAGGTCAAAGCATCAAGAATATTAGAATCATTCAAAGATGACTGCAAATTAGGTTGAGTATTAAAATATACTGGGCCATAAGCTACCGTGAATTCTATCGAACCGATCAAAGATTGTTGAAAATTTAAATTTCTAGCATCACGAAGAGCAGCTAAGAAAGTTTCAAGTAACCCTTTAAGAGTTAGAGGTTTAAAAACAATTTGCACCATGCCAATATGCAAGAATTTATATTGAGATTTATATAAGTCAATATCGCGCTTAGTCAACAAACGAATAGTCTGTTCAGAAGAATTTAACGCCAAAGATTGCTCAATAGTTTTTATCAACTGTTTATTAGAGATCTTATCAAACCAACCATAATCATAAATGGTTTTTATATAAACTTTCGGAATATTCCATTTGTTTAACAAATCAAGGTTTTGAGGAATATCTACCTCTTCTAATCTGGTACTTTTAGTACTAGTATCTCCTAGATCCATAGCCAAGAGAATATATCTATGCCGAATACTTCACATCAATCTGATAGTTACCATGAAAGTTCCTAGGCTCTGATACCAAAGTTACAGGATCACTGACCTGTCAGTAGTCCACCCAGTCATAGATCAAACAATTCAATATCCTTAGAGGTAGTCCAACTACATAAGAATCGAAATACACAAGAATTTAAATATAGTTTCTCAGACTGCATGGTGATTTTTTTACCCTATTAACAGTAGATACACTGTTAAACCACAGTAGAAAAACTATTACTGTACATATGGGATCATTGATAAGGGACCCTTGGTCACTGTAAATCACTGTAGTTCGGTCACTGTAGATCACTGTAAATAGATTCCTTTTCCTTCTATAAATAAGGACTTTTGTAGTTAAGGGAGAAGATCGGGAAAAAAACTCAATCTTTACCTTGTTTAACTCTTGTTAACCCTGCTTGGCCAAAGATTATTGAGACAGATGCGTCTAACATTGGTTATGGTGGAATTTTGAAACAGATTAATCCCCATGATAAAACTGAATATTTGATTTGATTTCATTCTGGGTAATGGAGCGATGCCCATAAGAAATATGATACGGTGGCGCATGAAATGTTAACAATTGTTAAATGCGTTTTAAAATATCAAGATGATTTATATAATCAAAAGTTTTTAATAAAAACTAATGCTCAATCTGTGAAGTATATGTTTGATAAAGATTTTAAACATGAAGCGTCAAAATTAATTTTTGCAAGGTGGCAAGCACAACTAGCACCTTTTGATTTTGAAATTCATTATAAAAAGGGCAGTGATAACTCTCTTCCAGAATTTTTATCTAGAGAATATTTATCATCTTAATGAGCTTCCTTTCTCCCTTCTTCACACAAAAAACCTTAATTACTATATTAAAGGTAATCCCTCTCAATAGAGATGTACAAGAATTGATTATATGAAAGATTATAGATAGGATGGTGATGGACATCATCTCTGATATTCTTAGTTGCGAAGAGATTGTCGAATTTGACGATGAAATTTATTACTACCATAATTACCACTACTCTTTTTAGGATAACAACGAAGTTTATTAATTTCTAATTCAACTTGATTGTTGAAATCAAAAGTGGTTTCCCTCTCATCAGCAAAATCTTCAGATAAACTAATGGGTTTAATAATAATAATAATTATTATTATAATAATAATAGTAGTAATAATAATAGTAATAGTCGTAGTACTAATAATAATAATAATAGTAATAATAATAGTAATAGTAGTAGTAATAATAATAATAATAATCCTTATTGTTAATTGCCTATCAGTTAAATCATCGAGATTCCATTCATAAATTTCACTTCCACTATAAGAAGTATTGGTCTGATTCCAAACAGAAGTAAGATTTTTAGGTCATTTGATTTGTCAAGGAAAGATTACTCCTATACAACGATCTATTGAATTCGCGTCAAAATTTCCTGATATTATTACAGATAGGACGCAGCTCCAACAATTTTTGGGAAGCTTAAACTATATCTCCCCATTTTATAAAAAATTATCTCGCGATTTAGCCCCCTTATATGACAGGCTAAAAAAAGATCATAAGAAACCTTGGACTGATAGTCTCACTAATTTAGTTAAAACTATTAAAGAAAGGGTTAAATCATTGCCTTGTTTAACTCTTGCTAATACAGCTTGGCCAAAGATTGTTGAGACTGACGCGTCTAATATTGGTTATGGTGGAATATTAAAACAAATCAATCCGCATGATAAGAATGAATATCTGATTCGTTTTCATTCAAGTAAATGGAGCGATGCTCAGAAAAAATATGCAACGGTAGCTCATGAAATGTTAACTATCGTAAAATGTGTTTTAAAATTTCAAGATGATTTATATAATAAAAAATTTGTAATAAAAACTGATGCTCAATCAGTTAAATATGTGTTTGATAAAGATTTTAAACATGATGCTTCTAAATTAATGTTTGCAAGGTGGCAGACACAATTAGCTCCTTTTGATTTTGAAATTCATTATAAAAAAGGAAGTGATAATTCCCTACCAGACTTCTTATCTAGAGAATATCTTTCTTCCTAAATAATGGGGTTTCTTGACTACTTTACTGATAAAACTTTGGTTACGATTTTGAAAATAGTTCCACTTAATAGAGATTTACAGGAATATATTTTATGGAAAATTATACACGGAATGGTGATGGATATCGTCGCTGATTACATGATTGAACAAGAGATTTATGAGAGTTTTTATTGTTATGAAATTTATAACATTTTAGATGATTAAAACTAAATGCTATGTTTGCAGGATGGATCCTCCTTGGATAACCAAGGCTAGAGGAAAATGTAGTTATACTCGCGGAAGGGGAAGATCATCCCCAAGTTCATCAAGATCGACATACGGATATACATCATTTAATACTCCAATTATACAAAAAGGAGGAATGAGTTTATATAACTTAAACTTTAGAGCACAAGAAAAAGCTTCGTCATCAATATATCTAGAAGATATTCCAGAAAGTGATCCATTATATGCTAAACTACAGAAGTTTCAAACCCAAAAGCAAGGTGATACTTTTGCTTCAATAGCCAAAGAAGAAGTTGATGATATCAAAACATATGAAAAGGTAGAGAAAAGAGAAATGATATTTCTCTTAGAAAACTCTGACATACAGAGAAAAGAAGAACCTTGGAAGATATTCCAGAGGTATTTAGTTAATGGGCTTTATTTCCCGGGTGAGTCATACAAAACTCGGAAATATTATGAGACTCTGCTGATAAGCACTGGTGTTGAATTTCAACATTTTTCAGGATATAATACAAGTGAGAATGTTTATAACTTCTCTAAAATGATTATAAAACACGTCATTCATATTGAAGATTGGGGTATTTCCTCAATGACTGAAAAACAATTCAGTGTGAACAAAGTCATGGTAAGCTTTACCTATTGGGATTATATTCAGGCATTTAATAAAGTCCTCTGTTATAACAATGAGAGGCATAAACATACTTGGTTTATAAAAGTATGTGCCAAGATATTTGTTAACCCTATACCAAATTGGTTTTTAAATTGGTGGTCATACCACGGGCCAACAATAAAAATATTGCCCGAACCATTTCTCAAGTTATACAGAGAATGGGTCAAGATTTCCCCAGATCTCAACAAGTTATATCATTAAGAACATATTTGTTGTTTTCAACAAATTGAACAAATATAATTTTTTATAGAATTCTCTGTGCCATGGATTCATAAATGGGTTCCAGAAGTAGATTTTACTGAGGAACAAATTCCTTGTTTATACCGGACTTATTATAATAACTTTTGGGACAAGCTG
>JAJOOO010006928.1:0-27210 GCA_029582685.1 Solanum piurae | reverse complement strand
CAAGATGAATTCATATGTATTTTTGTCGATGTACGTTATGTAAAAGAACACATCTTCATCCTTGTTTTTCTCGAGCAATAGTATGAGACACAATGTTCTTAATATGGTCTTTTCAGCACAAGTGTTTCATGGTGAGACACATCATCACTTAACATGATTTTAATTTTTTAGTGTCTTATACTTTGATTTGATCCTCATTTTATTTTTCCATTCGCATTGAAAAATCGTTTTGAAAACACTGAAGCAAAACAAAATGAAGTTGAAAAAATTGAACTGAATCAAAATTGAAATCCAAGAAATCAAACTAATTAAAGTATAATAAAATCAAACCTAAGAACCGAAGGCCAACCCGACCCGACCCGTTTATTTTGTTTTGATCTTGTTGTCCAAATAAACGTTGTACAAAATTTATTTACTGAAAAAAAAAACATAATAATACATAAACGAATCTGAGCCGTTGAAATAAGTCCACCTCACGGTCAATTGCGCCACGTCACCAACCAATTCAACGATCGATCGAAACTACAACTCCTCCGCAAATCGACGGGACAGTGACGCTCCGTCTTGCCAATTTTCCCCCAAAACAAAGCCCTAACTTTCTCTCTCTATTATTCTCCCCCATTTCTCTCTTAATCTTCCATTTTTTCGGAATTTTCCCTCAATTTCACTCCTTTTGATTATTGTTGGGTACGCTGTTCAAGTTAAAACCAGTCCTTCTCGGAGTTATACTACAGCTGAAGTAGACCCAAATTTTCAGATTCACTGGTGTCTCTGTTTATCTTCCCGGTAATTGATTTTACGAAGCTTTACATGTTTAAAGGCCACTTTTTGGGGGTTGGAGGGCGGGGGAGGGGATGTTGGACCCCCCACCACTAGGGTGAGGGTGTGGGCAGCTCAGCAACCGAGCTACACACTACTTGTTTTTAGAGGTCTTTTTTTGTGGGTTTAATCGTTTTTCTTGTTTGCATAAACTGGACGTGGACTTTGAGCTTTTATTGTTTTTTGTAGACAGTTTTCAATTTTTCAGTTCGGATTTTGGAGATTACAGCTAGGTAAATAGCAAATTTGTGTGAATGGACACTTGGGATGAACGAGTAATGCTGATTTGAAATTATTGTTTGGTGTAGTTTTGCAAATTTGGTAGAGGTCGTGTCCGTCTTTGCTTATGTGTTAGTTTGAGGTAAGTTTGTTGTATTTTGTGTTTTATTTTCAGAAATATGTAAATTCATGACTTGGATTTGGTCTAGTTTGTGCTTTACTTTGAGAAATATGTAAATTCATGACTTGGATTTGTGTGTTGAAAAAATATAAAATTTTGGTCAAATTTGTGTTTTACTTTCAGTCATATGTAAATTCATGCCTTGGATTTGTGTGTGTTGAAAAAGATGAAATTTTGGTCTAGTTTGTGCTTTACTTTAAGAGACATGTAGATTCATGCCTTGTATTTGCGTGCGTGTTGAAAAAGAGAAATTCAGCTAATTTTCATGAAGAACTTCATTTATGTGTTTTTTTGTTTGCATGACAGGATGGTTTGAGGAATTTTTGAGGTAGTGGTGCAGTTTAGCCATGGGGAGCAGTGATATTGACAAATCCTCTAAGGAGGCAAAGGAGGCGAAGACTCCCAATTCACAGGTAAGTATTTTCTTTCTTTCTTTTAATAACCAGAGTTATTTATATAACATGTGAGCTAGCCTAAATCCATAGCATCATTTTTCTATTTTGCATCATTTAGGAGCAAGCTTCATCTACTGCTACTGGTACAGTAAATCCAGACTGGCCCGGATTTCAGGTTGAGTTTCTCTGTAGCATTGTTACTCAGTCTTTTACTTCATCTGTTGAAATTTTATTGTTGATAGTCAAAGGACATGGATTATCCTCATGCAGGGATATGCACCGATGCCTCCACATGGGTTCATGGCTTCAAGTCCTCAAGCACACCCTTACATGTGGGGAGTTCAGGTATGGTGGAATTATGAATCATGGTATGTTTAGTGTTTCCTTCAAAAGTTAGATCTGCTGGCTGTGCATGAGGGAGTTTAGTCATCACATCTTCATTAACAAGCATGTTTGTTGGATATTTTAGGATCACCTGCTTGGGGTTCATAATGCTGTATAGAGTTCAATGTTATGATAATGATGGATATATGTGGTATTAGTCTGTGATAGTCAATGTAAAGGTGCTTGCAATCACCATTTCTGGATTTGAATTAGGAGCAAGTTGGGCCTGTACTTTAGAGAATTTCAGGAAGAGCTTTGCTTCTTAAGCATCCTCATGTTCTGGCATTAATTATTCACTGGTTACTGTATATCCATTCTATTTAGGGGATCAG
Organism: Solanum piurae; assembly: GCA_029582685.1. Lineage (NCBI taxonomy): Eukaryota > Viridiplantae > Streptophyta > Magnoliopsida > Solanales > Solanaceae > Solanum > Solanum piurae. The sequence goes on along the minus strand of JAJOOO010006928.1, from coordinate 24,880 downwards.
TCATGTTTTGACTATTTTATGTTGTATAAATCTACCACAATCCTCCTCCTTTATCTGAGTTCAAATCGGCTATGCAAAGCTAACAAAGATGAAGTTGTTTACAAGGATGTCTGATTATTTTTCTGCTCAAATATTGTGCTGGTTTCTTGTTTCCTGCATCTCCATGGTTCTGAAAAATAGAGAATTTCTGGTAAATTTTGCTAGATTCAAGCATCTGAAGCCATATGCAAAAATTTACTAGATCTGTTTTTTATTTGAATTTATTTGGAAAAAGATGTGCAATTATTTTGAGGTTGTAACTCATACAAGTTTCTGTTATTTTTCTTACCAATTTTATGTTTTCCCCCTTTTCAGCATCTTATGCCACCCTATGGTACTCCACCACATCCTTATGTCGCAATGTATCCCCATGGTGGAATATATGCTCATCCATCCATTCCTCCGGTATCTTCTTCTTCCCTGGTAGTTTTCAGTTTGCTACACATTGGTCGCATTTTATTTTGCTTACATGCACTATTTTCCTTATTAATCAGGGATCATACCCCTTCAGCCCCTTTGCGATGCCTTCTCCAAACGGCGTTGCTGAAGTTGCAGTAAGTCCAAAGCTAGATATGTTCACTGAATCTATGCAATGATACCAATGGTTTAAATTTCTAATTTTTCATGCTGCTTCTGATTTATGAATTTTGTAGGTTAACACCTCTGGCAATACTGAATTAGATGGTAAATCATCTGAGGTAAAAGAGAAATTACCCATTAAAAGATCTAAAGGAAGCTTGGGTAGTTTGAATATGATTACAGGCAAGAACAACGAACTTGGTAAAACGTCCAGAGCATCTGCAAATGGAGTCTACTCTAAAAGGTATGGTGATACTCAACTGAATAAATCATTCGGAAGGAAGAACTCATGGAAAATAAAGACATGCAGAACGATAGTACCACATGGAGATGAGGATAAACACCAGTATCCTTTAGCTTTTCCCATCTTCTTCATTACCCTTGAACTTTTTTTTTTATAACCGAGAAATCCGTCTGTGACCCACCCTTTGGACCAATCACAACTTTCTAAACTCGGTGGATAATGGGCCCGCCCCTCTACCATTCTCCACTTAAATACCAGGCTTCGCTTTGCATGGTGTGGGGCTTGAACCTGCGACCTAAGCCACAAATCCTCCACCTTTTGCCACTCGATCTAGGCCTTGGGGGCATTACCCTTGAACTTAATTAGAATGTACTTAAATATTGCTCTGATATGAAAGTCGTTCAAACGGAAGAACATGTATAAACACGGGACGATAGGTTGTATTTGAATTGGTTTACATTACTTGAGCATTTCATGCAAGTTGCCTTGATTATTTCTTTCTGCTAAACATAAGTAGCTTGACTGAGACGGTTAGTAGATGAATAAAGTATTCACCTTAGTTGGTAATTGGTCTCATGGGCTCTATCAAGATTCAAGAATGCATGCTTTGTTGAAATGGTTTGAGGTTGTTCCACCATCATGTCTCCAGTTCATGCTCGGTTTTTTTTTTTTTTTTTTCTCTTTTTATTACCAAGAGATCTGCTTGGGTTATTTGGCGAATAGTTCGGAACCCGACAAATGATGGCCTCGGACCTCTACCTTTCTCCAGAAGTACCAGACTTCGTCTATAGTAGGGTTCAAACTTGTGACAAATGCTTATTGTACGCATCACGTGCTGCACTCTTTCTACTGGACCAAAGCCTTCATGCTCCCTTTAATTATTCGTTTATTTTTCTAGCTGCTTGTGTATTATGATTTGCCTAAATTCGTTTTTGGATAATTTATGCCATAAAAAATATTTAGTTAAAACTTGGAAGTAGGGTTATTGGGACTGCATTCATAGAGCTCCCAATGGCTTTTTTTTCCTCTCAAAGAGGCCTCAAGCAGTGTTATCAAAGGCGCGCTTAAACCCTGAAGCGAGGCTCAAAACGTGTTGAGCGCTTTGCCTCGCTTTATGTGCGCTTTAGTGTCGTCATTAAGGTTCTAAGGCAAATGTTTCCTTGCCAATGAGCCTCTTATGAAGACGTGAAACTAAATAATTGATATTTCACTTTCTCATAAAAAAAAATTCAATTTCTTTGGTCATATATTTGTCATTCATGTTTATTATTATTAGTCTTGGACAAAAAAAATATATATTTGTATTCTTCTCTCCCTTTGCGCCTTTTTTTATTCAAGTCCACACTTTGTTTGCGCTTTGCGCTTAAAGCCCCCATAGACTTTAGAGCTTTTTTGCGCTTTTCGCCTTTGATAACACTAGCCTTGGAGATCCTCTATCTCCATTTCTATTCATTATTGCTATGGAAGGTATGCACAACTTAATTAACACAACAAAAGAGAAGAACTGAATCAGGGGCTTCCAAGTAGGTGACTTAAACAATATGGAGATCACACACCTCCAATATGCAGATGACACTTTAGTATTTTGTGAGGCTGAACATGACCAAATCAGGATGTTGAGGGTAATCTTTGTGATATTTGAAGCAGTGTCAGGGTTGCATATTAATTGGGGGAAGAATTTTGTCTACCCTATCAACACAATGAATGCAATTGAAGGCCTAGCTAATACTTTAGGTGGAAAGGTTGATGATCTTCCAACTACTTATCTAGACATGCCTTTGGGGGCCAAAAGCAAATTAAAAGGGATCTACTTATCTATTGACGTGAAAAGGCGCTTCTGCTTAATCTGCATGATTGCTTTTTGAGATGTTAACAATTTTTATAACTTCAAAAGCGCAAAAGGTTGTGGTGGCCATATTTGCGGTATATTGAAACTAGCAAAACTATCTTCTTCCTTACAGAGACTCTAGTACTTTCAACAGAGACTCTGTGTCATCTATATATTCCTGTTTGCACCAGAAATGGAACAACATGATGAAAGCTTTGAGATGGATTTTTGGGACAAGCAGATGAGATGGATTAAGTTTTGCATTTCTAATGCCAGGTTCTCTGTCTTGGTGATGAAAGTTTTGAGCAAAATGATGGATAGGACAGTCATTTGGAGGTCTAAAAGGGCTTTGATACTTCTTTTAATGGGTATAGTAATGTGACAGTTGCACCTCTTATTTGCAAATGAAGCATTGGTCTTTTGTGATGCAGAGGTATCCTAGCTAGATCACTTGAGACAGATTTTTATCAGTTCCAAGTTGTGTGAGGCCTTAAAATCAATCTTAAAAAATGTGAGATCTCACCGGTGGGATAAGTGGATAACACCAAAGAGACCGCACAGGTGCTGAATTGCAAGGTGAATACTGTATCTACTACCCATCTGGAGTTAACATTGGGTGGGTCAAGCAAAGATTTTGCAGTGTGGAATTCAGTTATAGAGAGAGAGTAAAGAAATGACTAGCAGGATCAGGTACTTGTCAAAAGGGTGAAGGGAAGTATGATCAAAAGCACCCTTTCTAGCATTCCTACATAGGAATGGAAACAAGATTAGTTTTTTGGTGCTTAAGTGGTGCTGGGAGAATGGGATGAGGAATTCCTCAGCATATATAGAGTGTCTTGCCAAAGAAAGATGCTAATCAAACAAATTTTGTAAGTCTCACAAGCGGGTGGGATTTAAGATTCTGAAGGAACGTATAGAATTGGGAGATGCAAAAATTTCACAGAGATATTGTATAAGAATGGGAGATGGAGGAATTTCATCGAGATATTGTATGGATGGACACACTAAACAATACATCGGATGTATGGAGTTGGCAGGAAAGTGTAAATAGTTTATTCACTGCCAAATCCTATTACAAGAGGTTATAGGTGAGAGAGGAACATACTTCCCCTCATGGTACTATTTGGATCCACAGAGCACTGAGAAAGGTATGTTTCTTTGCATGGTTGGCGACAAGGAGTGTGCTTTTGATAACAAAAAAAATTGAAATAGAGGAGGATCACCTATGTTGGTGTTTCATGTGCAACAGTTTGGGTGAAGATGTACATCATCTTGTTTTGCATTGTAATGACTAATCAATTATGGAGGATGGCCTTTAATTTTCTTGGGATGCAATGTGTGATGCTGGGCAAAGGCAATGGGCCATTGCGAAATTGGGACCCAGAGGAGGGGGAAGAGAAGTCCAAGGGCATGGAGTGCTGCCACCTTAGCGATCATGTGAGTTATTTGAAAAGGGAGAAATATGAGGACATTTGAAGGGGTGGAATAAGATTTTTTTTGAAACTGAGGGGTGGAATAAGATTTTGTAAAATTGAAAACTAGTTTTTTGTTTCTAGTTTTCTTTTGGTGTTCTCAGGAGGTCCCTATTTGTATAGAAGATATCTCTTTAGTTGAGAAACCATATTTCGGTGTAGCTTCTCTTTCTTTTGGTATATTTCTTGTATACGGAGTTTCACAAATTGGTAACAAATTATTTACCTTATATAAAAAAAGGAACAATATGATACAATTCTATTTTATTTTTTTGATTGATTGCTTTTATAATCAAAACATCTTGAATTTCTCCACCTCCGTATAGTTCACCATATGCAATCTGGTAGTTCGCTCCATCTTCTTTTTTGATCTATTGATCCTCTTCTGTGTAACTTGACAACAGTCCAGGGCTTTTCCTGGCATTGCCAACTCAATCCTGCCATAATTAGAAAGATGTCCAATAATGTGCGGTCACTTCACAATGTAGGAAGAGATGGCTATTTGTTTCTGCATTTTCTGCATGATTCTGTAGGTCGTTAAAGTTAAAATGAAAGTACTGTCAGTTATTGAGAAGTTTGACCTTCACTTTGCCAATTTTGGGCTTGCAGTGCCGAGAGCGGAAGCGAAGGTTCAAGTGAAGGAAGTGATGCAAATTCTCAAAATGTGGGTACCGTATGGTGGATATTTTGATTTATGTCATTTCATCCTTGGCAGTTTTTATGGTGGATTACTGTTACTTAAAATCTTGTTTAGGCATACTATTAAATAGGCTTTCCATCTTAATGCATTAATTTCAGTCTTTTGAGCATAGATTTTTGGTCCGTTCATTACCATTGCAGTCGGTATGCATGCAAACAGTATTGTCCTATTTACTACTTAGTTGGTACCATATTTGATTTTTCTTGTTTATTGTGTGTAGGAGTCACCAATGCAGTCAGCAGGCAGGCAAGATTCAGGTCTGGTGGTATGACTTTGCTTTAAACGTTTTATGATAAGTTTTGAAATGCATTATTTGATGAGAAGTATGACATCTCTTCAACAGCTGAAGAAGCATCTCAAAATGGCAATTCTGCTCATAGTTCTCAGAATGGAGGAACTAGTGCTCCTCATTCATTGGTCAACCAAACTATGGCAATCATGCCAATGTCAGCTGTGGGTGCTGGAGGTGTTCCTGGCCCCACAACCAACTTGAATATTGGTATGGACTACTGGAATGCCGCCACTTCACCGAGTATTCCTGCAATCCATGGGAAGGTACCGTCTGCTTCAGTTGCTGGAGGAATAGTTAATGCTGGATCAAGGGATATTGTCCAATCACAAATGTGGATTCAGGTATCCCTTTTTCTCTTCTTAACATTCTCCCTCTTTTCCAACTTTAACTTAGCATGTGGCGGATTAATTCTTTATTTGCATTTTGCATTATAAAACAAGACTCTGGTTCTAGATTTGAATATATGCAGGTGCTCTTAATGTTCATCTTCATGCTAAACACCCACTTTAAGAGCATGTACTTCAGTTACATGGGAGGAATATGAATAGTGGACAATATGGCCTGTCATAGCCTCATAGGATTATTGGTAGAACCCATTTAATTGTTCACACATAGAGATTTTGTAAAAGCCACAGATGTTTTGCCTGGGTAGTGCAGCTTTTCTGGGTACTCAGGGTGGAACATCCTAAATGCATGTCCCTTTCTGCCGTTTCTTACTGTGGACATGTCTCCTTTGATTTTCCTTTTTGTTTGTAATTTAGTCCATATTAACTGATGATATTTCTTTTCCTTGAATTTAGGATGAAAGGGAGCTCAAGAGGCAGAGAAGAAAGCAGTCCAACAGGGAATCTGCACGTAGGTCTAGGCTACGGAAGCAGGTACAGATAATTCCTCTCTTGTTTCTTTGTCTCTCTGGATTGACCCCTGACTCCACTTTGCCTTTCGGGGCCAGGCAGAGTGTGATGAACTAGCACAGCGTGCTGAAGTTCTAAAGGAAGAAAATACCTCTCTTAGAACAGAACTGAGTCGTCTAAGGAGTGAGCATGAACAACTTGCTTCTCAGAATGCTTCTCTTAAGGTATTTTCTCATTTCCTTTCTTTGGTTCTCTCAGATGAAGAAAAAAAGAAAGACAAATTCAATAATTGTCCCCCAATTACTAATAGCCCAACAAAGAAACTGAGAGCAGAAAGGTCAAAGGAATAATGTTTCCTAGTTGCCGAACCAATCAGCCCGTAATATTTACATGAAGTGGACTGTGTCATGGTTTAACACTAATTTCAATTTTTGGCACACTTTATTTAATACCTTCTAATTACGGAAGTGAGTTGAAAGTGCTACTTCTCTTTTACCTGTATCTACTTTTAGACACTTGTGTGTCATGGTCACTGGATTTGACTTTGCAGGAGAGACTTGGTGAAGTTCCAGGCCGAGATGATCCAAGACCTAGTAGAAATGACATACCTCTAAACAAAGATACCCTGCATTCATCACAAACAGAACCCAAACAGGGTGGTCAGTGAAGTTCTGGCTAGATTATCGTGGATTGAAAAATAGGCTTAACCTAACAAACTTAGTGGCAACAGTTTTTAATTTGCATATTGATGTAGTTTAAAAATCTATGAAATGTGAGGCTTTTTAGTTCAGGATTCGTTGTCCAATATTTTCCATTGTTTCTCAGTTTGGACCGATCTTTTATGGTCGAGAAACCTGGATAATATGTAGAGTATGTGACCGGTGGCGCGTGATAGTTTTGTGCCTAATAGGTGGTGTCTCTGTTTGCTCAAATTTGTATGTACTGATGAAATAGTTGATGGCATTTCTCATTTTCAACTGGATAATATGTAGAGTATGTGACCGGTTGCGCGTGATAGTTTTGTGCCTAATAGGTGGTGTTTCTGTTTTCCTTTGTCCTTCCCTCAGATAACTGTTGGTGGCATTTCTGATTTTCAACTTTAAAGATGTTCTGTTCTTTTGAAAAGTGAATGGTGCTCTTCCTGGGAAACTTGATCCAACAATAATTTTTACAACCACCACATACCTTTTGTGATCTCTCAAGTGGGGTTTGAGAGGATGTACGAAGATCTTATCCCCTACATTGGAAGGGAGACACATTTCTGCTAGACCTAGAGATGGCAATGGGCAGGGCGGGTTGCAGTGGGGTTTTAAAAAAAAACTAATATGGGGCAGGGTGGGTGGCGGGTATATGTGATTTTATGTGGGTTCAAACTTAATTTTAACCTTTTACATTAATAAGAGTGTGATGGAACATTATTTATTAAGACAACTACTTTAAAGCTATTAAAATATTTAAGATATTAAATGAAAAATAAAAAATAATATAATTTCTTACATGTTTCCTAATTGACCTTTAATAAATAAATTTTGAAATCATTATCCTTTCAAATTAATACAACTTGAAAAAAATAAATTTATTTTAATTAATATTATTTTTAGTACAAACTTAACTAGAAAAAGAAAATATTAAAAAAGTTATGCAGGACGGATTCATGAGGTGAGGGTCTATGCGGGGATTGGTGGGGCAGGTTGAAAATGAAAAAAGTTGTTATGCGTGACGGGACGGATTAAAAATTTTGCGGGTTAAGTTCAACCCGCACCACCTCATTGTCATCTCTAGCTAGACCCTTAATTCAAGGAAAAATATATCAAGTAGGTCGAGAAAAGAAACATGGAAGTGAAGTAGCCACACCAAACTACGAAAGAAAAATGAATCTACTCTGGTAGCAAAAAATATTAGTAAATGATTTTGGTAGGTACAAAATTCTAGTAATTGAACATAATATGTTGAAGAGTTAGTGCTAGTTTAGCAGAAAATTAACTTTGGGGTTCGAACAAGCTATTGCTACATCCATTTAATTTTTATGATTTTTCAACAATGCTTATAGTGTTGGTCAATCAATTAATGTGATTGGTGATGTATAAGATTATTATTGTGCTACAGACAATCTAACGAGAGAAATAGAAGTGATTGACACGAGAGCTCTTAAAGAAGGAAATACTTTAATCTATAGCTAGTGCTACATCCATTTCATTTCTATGATTTTTCAACAACACTTATAGTGTTGGTCAATCAATTAATGTGATTGATGATGTATAAGATTATTAAAAAATAATTGAATTATTATTGTGCTACAGACAATCTAACGAGAGAAATAGAAGTGATTGACATGAAAGCTCTTAAAGAGGGAAATACTTTAATCAATTCCGTTCATTACATAAAAATTATACCTATTATAAATTATAACTATATAATTAAATATAGCATATGATTTGATTTGATATTAACATAGAAAAAAAATAAAGAGAAAGAAGTTAGGAAAGAAGATTAGATACTTTTAAAGTTTGAATGCCACGTAACCAATCAATGCCTTCTTCAAAAAATCAGCAAAATTGCGGTTCTACCGTTGAATTAGCAACAGACGCAGCAGCTACTAGAAGATTCCGTGCTTCTCCGAATCTCCACCACCGTTCCCCGGAAAACCACCGGAATAGTTGACGCAAATGTCCGTAATGTTCGCTGACGTGTCCGTTGTTCTTCCGTCAGCTGCCGGCGGTTTGAAACACTCCTATGCATTTTCCGACTACAAATCCCTTCTCTCTCCTTCTTTCTCCAAAGTAAGATGAGATTCTTATTTTATGCTGTTTATAGTATCATGTATAGATATTTTGGCTTTATAATGGAAGTATAAAAGGAAAAAACCAAGAGAAGAAGAAATATGCTTAGTTTCGGTATGGAAAAACAATCGTAGATTCGCAGTGCTAATAGAAACTACGAGTTTATGAACATTATTTGATGAAGTTAGAAATTGATAGTATTTGTTTACTATTGCTATTTTAGTTGAAAATAGAACTTTGGTTTAAGAGTGAGCCTGGACGGTCCAGTTCAAACAATTGATTGAGCATCCACATATGCTAATTACTGTGGGTTATGTAAGCTCACAACAGAATTTGATAGAGTATTCATTAGGGAAATACACAATAGAAGAAAGAGATTCCAGTGGCTGCGGTTTAGATAGTTTATTTTGTTAGATTGTAAATTAATTGAACCAGAATACATCCTCCTTTATAGGAATTAAGTTAATGAACACTATGGCGTAAGTGAGAATGTGCGTAATAACCATTTGGATTACCAGAATTATTGCAAAGGTAATGTAGAAATACGGTGTGCACTACTTCCTTGATTAAAGCTTCATGACTAGCTTTATATAAAAGCTTCCTGACAAACATAATGCAGATTGGAATGTACTCAGAATGCCCCAAGCTTAATATGGTATCCACTTGGCTTGAATACAAACTTCATCAGTTCTTAGATTTGAGAAAGAATACTTGCTAACTCTTCAATTTTGCAAAAAAATGCTGAATTAAAATAGTCTTGCATGATGATACTTACAGTTGTTGAGGAAATAAGTTGGGAAATAGTCTTAAGCACTTTGAACCTTTGGAAGTGTTTCAGGAAAAAAGGCTTTCAGAGCACTTGGACATTGCATGCATCTCTTTGTAATGAACCATATGGTGATTATCAATTCTTAAAGTTAAACATGAAAATAGGATGCATGATCCCTAATTGGAATCGGCATGTTCAGTCCTTTGTTTGGGTATAAGTTAATAATTTTTTCTTACAAAGATTACATTATCCCTGTGCAAATATAAACAAGGTAAAGGATGTAAGCTCCTCTATCTATGATACAAGGAGTCAATGAAGTCCAAAAGGTTGTCATAATGATATACATCGTTCATTTTACGCCAAAATGATAGAAATTATAGGCATGTAGATTTTATATAATGAAGTGCAGTTGTTTACCTTCAAAATATCTGGAGTTCCTCTTCGTCCACATTGTCCATATGGTGCACAGAGGTATAGACAGATTGAAGTCAAAATGTATTTTGTCGTTATATTTTTGGTGTAAAGAAAGCTTTGTAGATGATGATGAATCCTTGGTAGATTTCATATGTTCCCTGTGAAGATCTGTTATTAATTTTTGCAAGATGAACAACTTTTTGTCTTTGCTTACAACTTGTAAATATGGTGGCACTGGCCAGCATTCCCTAAGCTGATGAATACACTGTTACCATTATTAAAAAAATAAAAGGGCTTACGTCAAGTAGGCTGAATTGGTATATTTTCAATTTGGAAATCCTTAAGTTAGATCTATTTCACGGTGCCAGATTATAAATATCTCTCCGAGTCAGCGATTTAAAGTTGAATTTGTTTCATGTAACTGACATTGAATTCGTAAAATAATAAAAATAGTCTTTTAGGATCATGAAAGTGACTGATACAGAGGTAACCTATCACTAACATTTCAAGCTATATCACTTGTTCTTGAACATCGTGTGGTTTGATAAACTTAAATTGTGTAAAGATATCTTCTCGGGATTGTTTTGTTTAGCTTTGCACTTTAGAAAGATTGGCTAATAAGTGCATGAATCATCTTGTTTGTGTTGAAAACTTATTTCATTAGCTGAAAAGATATAAAATTTGCATTCTCCTGTAAATATATCTATGACTAAAAGTAAAGTTTTATTTTGAATTCAAAATTTGGACTTTATTTGTACCGTTTTGTATGCTTGAGTGATGGAATTTGGGAACATTTAATCTGATGACTGATTTAAGGGCTGTTTCCTTGTTTACCCCTTCCTTTTAGGGGTGGGAGGCTCGTGTGGTTAATAGTATGTGTGTCATTGTATTCTCTGCGGCTTCATGTGATACATTTTTCCTCAAGCAGTAAAAAAGAACAGCTCAATTTGACCATTTAGCTGTTTATACAATTGTATGTTGATGTTCTTGATGGAGGGTCACGAAGGTGTAGTACTTTCTTGCTTCCAGTATCTCACAAGAGAAATTTCCTAAGTACCTTAGCTATCTTACATTTATTGCCTATAGTAATCTTACTTCCTTCTGCAGAGCTCTCCATCTTTTTCTGTCCCGAGGCTAGGAATTGGACTAGGAAAGGCCCAAACCAGAAGCTGGACGATAAGAGCAACAGCGTCAGGAAGTTCAGGAGGTGATTTGGTCCCAGTTGCTCCTGTTCAGTTGGAGTCAGCTGTTGGTCAATTTTTAGCACAGATGTTGCAAACCCATCCCCATCTGCTCCCTGCAGCTATTGAACAGCAGCTGGAGAACCTTCAGAATGAAAGGGATGCCCAGTTAAAGGAAAACCAGTCTTCAACCAAAGATGTCCTCCAAAAGTAATTTACTTGACCTTTGCTTCTTTATGTTTGCTTAGGGTGACATATACAGCTATTGTTTTCCTGCCCAAAAGAAAACAAAACAGCCAAGTCTATTTATGATATGACTCATATAAATACATTTTGAATTTCAGGAGAATAGCTGAAGTCAGAGAGAAAGAAAGGCGGAAAATATTAGAGGAGATTCTGTACTGCTTAATTGTACATAAATTTGTAGACAATGACATTTCAATGATCCCAAAAATATCTGAAACATCAGATCCTACTGGAAATGTGGGTTATTGGCCAAATCAAGAGCAGAAGCTAGAATCCGTACACTCCCCTGATGCATTTGAAATGATCATCAGTCACATATCTATAGTTCTCGGTGAGCGTGCTGTGGGGCCTCTGGATAGCATTGTTCAAATGAGCAAAATCAAACTTGGTAAGCTCTATGCTGCTTCTATTATGTATGGATATTTCCTCAAAAGGGTTGACGAACGTTATCAACTTGAGAGATCTGTGAGTAAACCTCCTGAGAGTTTCCAGATCTCAACGAATCCTGACGAGCCAGCAGCACAGAGACAACTATGGGATCCAAATTCATTGATAGAAATTTACCCTGAAGATGGTGACAGAGAGAGTTTTGCAGTTTCTGATATTGAGGGTAAACCAGAGAGGCTGAGATCCTATGTGATGTATTTGGATGCGGACACATTACAGAGATATGCAACCTTAAGATCAAAGGAAGCAGTTACTGTGATTGAAAAGCAGACGCAAGCATTGTTTGGAAGGCCTGATATTAAAGTTTCTGGTGATGGTACCCTAGATGTATCTAATGATGAAGTTCTATCTGTTACATACTCTGGTTTGACAATGCTGGTGCTGGAGGCAGTTGCTTTTGGATCATTTTTATGGGAGACAGAAAGCTATGTGGAGTCTAAATACCATATTATTAATAGCTAGAGATACTTCAACAAGAAACATTTTTTCATCTTCTAGCTCTGTATATTGGCATGCATTTTGTATCTGATAATCATCAGACTCATATAACATGTTTTACACGTATACTGCTTGCTGTATGATACAAATCCAAATTTCGAAGCTTTCAATTCCAGAAAATGCTGGTTTCCAGTGTGGTCCTGGCAATCTGTGAAAATGCAGTCCGAGTGTCATTCACGTCCAGTCGAGGAAACCTAGGTAAAATGGCTCCATAACTTCTGAAAACTGGCTATGCAGGGTAGGCATGGGTCCCAATCCCGAACTCGTTGGTTGTCAGTGGCTGTTCGATTGCTGACCAAGGGACAGCAGGGAATGGCTCCTCTAAAGGGGCCTCCCTGGTTGTCGAACAGCCAAATTTAAAAAGTTCAGAAAAAGCGTTATTGTTTTATTATCATCCAGTAATGGTATTTCTTTCTTCAGCTTCTTATATCCTGTTGAACAGTGGAGCTGTGGAGTCTCGTAACATTGGTGATCCTTATATATATATGCCTAATTTGATGTGCTTTATTTGAGCCAGGAAGTTATTCTGCACGACCTAGTAATTTAGTGATTTAAAATTTTCGCCTATGGGTGAAACAGGTTGCCTAATGTGTTCCAGCAAAGCAGTAAAGACATTAAGTAAAAACACAATATTTTTACGTGGAAAACTCCCGGCTAAAAAGGTGTAAAAAAACACGACATGTACCCCAACTTCACTAAATCACTGAGCCTCCACAGTAAATAGATTATAAACCTATGTAGCCTAAGGAATTACGAACTATAATTCCCAAACTTCAACACAAACCTCCCAAGGTATGTGTTCCCAACTCTTCAAGTTATCACAACCTAAAGACAACACACTTAATTCAGTTTATAACTCACTGAACTAAGATTACATCAAGACTTAATCACAAAGAAAAACTCCTAACACATAAACTCTGTAAAAGAATTAGGTTCTTCGATGTGTTCCTTCTATGTTCACTGGTAGCACTTGCGAAGTTAATTTCTCAATTGTTCTTTTTTTGCTCTGTAAGTGCATGAGTATTTTGGACGACTTCACTTCTATTTAAGCACAATTCTTCATAGAGTTATTGTTCACTTCAACCTCCTCATTGACTTGAACTCTCTTGACTTAGAGTTCTACTTCAAGTAAGGCTCCTTCAATTTAAACTCCTTTCTTCTTTAGACTTCTTCTTCGATCAAATTACATTCATTGATTCTTTTGTATTGTAGTCGAACTCCTACACTTCAATTCAGCAGTAACTTGAAGAGTTCTACTTTAAGTGGGACTCCTTCTTCAATTAAAACTCATTGCCTCTTTAGACTCCTTCTTCAAATCGAACTATTGATTCTTTCTCTTCAATTAATCAGATGTTTACTTCCTTGGGCTTTCTCACGAAATTAGCATTATTCAGTCCTTTATTTCTGCACTCTTGTCTTTATTCATCTTAAAAGTTTTTCCAAAATCAACTGTTCGTGACAGTGTATCTTTGGACCATGTTTACTGACGTGTTTCATCTTTCTTTGTCAATCAGCAAAACTGCATAAATCCCAACACAGGATTTATCGTAAACAACCTCTCTACCTTCACAACGTAGGGGTAAGGTTGTTTGGTTGTGTACACTCCCCTCCCCAGACCTCATTTGTGGGATCACCCTGGGTTATGTTATCGTTGTTAATTGTTATATATATGTATATTCGTGATCCCATGGAGCCATCATTACAATTCTAGTGGAAGCTTCTAAATTGTGCATATATAGTTTGTGTCTTAACTGTACACAAAGCACGCATGCTGATATTTGCAGGTAATCATCACTGCAGTGAAGTGGGAGTTTCTTTCATACTCATCTCATGCCTGATTGCAGCCAGCTAATGAAGCCTTTCTATAAAGAGTTGTCAGGTCAATTATCTTTCTTTGAGCAAGTTCTGTAACTTCTTTTGTTTTGGGAGTTCTCATGATTCCAGAATTAGAAGTGGGGTGCCATGTTCATCTATGCCATACCTTGAAAACTAGAAAAGCCAAAAGCTTTAGTGAAATGATTTTCTGGGCCTACATGAAGACAGTAAAGGGAAGATATCATTGTTGTATATTGTATTTTATTACTTAAATTGGCCATCTTGAACTTGGTTTAGACAGACATGCCTAATGATGACTCAAGACTTATCCTAGTTCTTTTTCTTCTTTGATAAAAGTGGTATTCGGGTCAGCTTGCATGCTCGACTAGTTTCATGAGATACCTGTTATCTCTAACTAGCACAAGTACCAGGTAATTACTCTATCCACCAAAGTTTGAGCAAATGAAAAGATATCACCAAGTGTTTTTGTTTCCGTTGAATTTTTAACGTGAGATCTCATGATTTTCAACCCATCACTAGGTGCAAGAGTAATCTGAGTTGTTGTGGAAAAATTGTACTGTCCAAGTAGAACAAAAACATTTACTCGTATATATATTGACTTTTGATTTAGTTCATTAGTTACTTGAGGTCATGACAAGTATTTTCTCATAATATTATAAATATCGGATGCGAGTAAATTTTTATGGCATTAATAAGATTGGGCAGATCACTTTCATCCTTTCAGTTTCATATGGATTGCGATCATTTAAAGAAAAACAAATCTAGGTATGTACTATTTAATCATGAACAGTGACGAAACGAGGTTGAATAAAATGTAGGAGGACATGATTCATGAAATTACTTAAATAATGTGGTGATAGGTATTATATATTGAAATTCGATTAAATTTAAATTTACACATTGTAGGATTCGTTTTTAGTGTGATACTTCCAATAAGTTTTTTTTCATTTATGAAGGCTCAAATTCAAAATCTTTAATTTAAGGATGAATTAATTTCAATCATTATAACCGTCTGAGCTGCGTATATCTGTTTTTCCTATTAGGAAAGCTACCTACATCACCTACATGCGATAGTTCGAATTTCCGTTATATTATGCTAAGCATATTAAAATAAGTAGTAATTAAATATCAATATATTTAACTTCTTATGTAGTATAAATGAGATTACACTCTAATTTTCAAGTCCAGATTAGATTTGATATTTTGTTTGATATATATGGAGGAGTTATCTATTATCTTAAATTAATTTAACCTAATAATAACACTATCTTATTACATCCTCAATATAATGTACATAATATAACTCGCCTAATTGGGACCCAAACTCGCGGAAGATTTCGATTTATAATCCTTTTACACATAAATAAATTTAAAAAGAAAATATTTTTTCTATTCAAGTTAATAGATCATTTTCATCAAACTCGCAATATTACAATCAGATTCAATTATATTTTGGTCATTAAATACAACTTTCTTTCATACTACTCCACCATCCCAAAAAAGCATGAATATATAAAAAATGTCTATTAAAATAAATTAATAAATACATGAATTGGTGTAGTTTATTAAATTACCAATATTTATTAAATGTTTCTTTAAGAAGATGAAATATGTTGATTTTTACTTTATTTCCTTTTTTCCTTTTCATACAAATAAATAAAAAATAAAATCACGTGGCAATCTAGTAAATAACCACAACTACGAGGACTATTATATTCCACTCCTCAAAACCGTAACCTGCCAAATCTCTCTGGTTTCCTCCTCTCTTTCTTCATGGGCTGCATATTCTGTTACCATTTTTACGAATCGAAGAATCCAAAAGTAGAAGAAAATGAGAAGATTACAAAACTTTGTATGATTTAGGAAGAAGAGAGAAAAAAGCCCAACGTATGTATGTATATATAGTAAAAATTTCTATACCGAATTACAAAACCAAAAAAAAAGCATGGATTATCGAGTTCTTTCATCTGTATCAAAATCAATAACACCTTTCTCTCTCCTTTTATTACTGTACATTTTTCCGGCGGCTGAGACGGCGGCGAACACGACGTATAAGGCGTTTAATCTATCGACGATTACTTTCGAAGAAGGATATTCCCCTCTTTTTAGTGATTTCAATATTGAACGATCTCCTGATGATCGAAGTTTTCGTCTCCTCCTTAATAAATTCTCAGGTAATTCATTTATTAATTAATTAATTCAACTTTTTTTAATTTATTTTCATATATATACATAATTTCACTGGATATGTTGTTGTTGTTATATGAATCGTTGTGTTTTGCAGGATCGGGTGTAATTTCAACAGAATATTACAATTATGGATTTTTTAGTGCTAGTATAAAGTTGCCGGCCATATATACAGCCGGCATCGTTGTCGCATTTTATGTAAGTATCTAACAAATTATTAATATATGCATTTTATTTTTTGTATGTGTGTTGTTTTTTTTAAATGTATATGCATAAAATATTGTTTAAGAGCCTGATTTTGACTACTTATTTTTGTCATGATATTATATGCATGTACAATTGTACCTGTGTATTTTGCATGGGGGAAGAGTTATATGAAAATGCATGTAGTTTGATTATTACTATATTGCATCATTGTTCATTCATTGGAATTTAAAATACGTGATGTACATGTATACAATTCGTTGAAGCAATCACTAATACTATGTTAAAACATGATTATGAGTTATGACCCTTTAAACTAGCTAGTCTATGTACGTAATGCAGAATGTTTTATGCACCGATGATCCAACCAGGTATGGAGGCAGGCATTAATATATGAGTTAGACAAAACCCAAAACTTTGTATATTTGTTAAGAAATTCATTAAATATGTACAAAAAATAAATTCAAAACTCAGTTACTAACATTTGAGCTAGATCATTGACTTAGAATCCATATGTTTGTTTGTTGGAAGATGTTGTAGTTTTCATTTAATGAGTTCATATATGGATATGTAGACATCAAATGCGGATACATTTGAGAAGAATCATGATGAGTTAGATATTGAGTTTTTGGGGAATGTGAATGGTCAGCCATGGAGGTTTCAGACTAACATGTATGGAAATGGCAGTGTTAGCCGTGGTAGAGAAGAGAGGTATAGAATGTGGTTTGATCCAAGTAAGGACTTTCATCAGTACAGCATTCTTTGGACACCAAAACACATCATGTAAGCTGCCTAATTATATTCCTTCTTTCTCTCCGTTTATTATCAGTTGCAATACTTCTATCGCTAACTATTTTCTAGTAATACTATTTCTAGCCGACTAATTTGAATTCCCACCGCATGTAACCCATTTAAGGTGGAGACACTTTTTATCAGGACTTTCTTTATTTTCAGAACCTGAAATCTTTAGTTAAAAATTAATAGATGTTATCTATTCCACCGAACATCTTAATGGTCCTCTTATTCTTTTAATAGAATAATCTCTTAGTTATGAAAAACATTAGGCAGCAAGAAAATTGTTGGAAATAGTAAGTATACTATGCCTAATTTTTGGTCAAACGCGGAGAGAGAAATTTAGTATTAAGGTTTCGACTCGTTTTCGAAAAAGTTAAACACATATTTATTTGGTCAGCTGTTGCTTTTGTTGAATAAGATAATGGTTATCAAATATGGTACGGTGATGGGATTGTTTCACCCTTAATTAAATGTCTCGAGTTTGAGCTATGGATATGAAGAAAGTCTTGTTGAGAGTGTTACTCCCGAATGGATCCTGTAGTATCTAGATTTAGTCAACTCTTCAATTGTACTCCAAATACCACGTGGGAAACAAAACAAAAAAATAGAGATAATTTATATATACAATCAAACACTTTTATAACGTTCATTCATATAAAAATTGTTTCAACTATCTAACTAATGAAAAATGCTCAAACAAAGAGTCTCAATAACACCCTTTGGACGAGGTTAATTACGTAGTTTTGTCCCTGATTGAACGGGGACATATTTTTCATTACATTTTTAATTTTATGATGTGTATATATTTGTCACTGATTGAACGGGGACATATTTTCAGTCTATTTTTAATTTTATGGTATCTATATAAGTGATTATAGAAGATTATTTTCTCGAGACGACGAAAGTAAAAATAATTGAGGAGAGATAAAAAGAGAAATGAAAAACCATTGGAAAGGGAAAGAGAAAACACAATACATACAATCATCATTTTTATCTTATGTATTGTCCCTCGGTGCTTTCTAGAAGTTAATTTAGTAAACAATCTTTTTCTCTGGAGTTTTCTTTTCATATATCTTTTTTTTGGTTTTTGATGGGTTAGCGTTAGATGTTTATATTATGTCAATAAATATAAATACATGTTTTGCATAAACTCTTTTTAAATATTTAACTATGGTCAGATGATATGCGTTTTCGCTTTAATCATTTAATTTAGTGCAAAAACATCAGATAGGAGTACGCATTTACCGTCTCAAATTAAAGTTGTTATGGTCCAGTTCATGGGATATTTAATGATCGGGCCAGCAGATGCAAATAAATGAGTGCACAAAAATGTTGATTAGGTCATTAATTAATTAATCTGAATAGCTAATCTTTATTAAAGGGATATAAAGTTCTAATTGCTTGATTTATGTAATGCAACTATTACTTTTTCCTTTTTCTAGAAAAAATCTTAAAGCTGGAAAACTGGCGTGATTGGCTGTTCTCCAAATGACATTTGCACTAATTGATACGTACACACTTAAAAAATTGTCTAAACTTGAAAAGAAAGGTCAATAATCATGACTTTGAACTTAATTATTACTCCTTTTTAATATCATTGGTTAGCACAAAATTTTCTTAATAAGTATTTAAAGCAACATATAAATTGTTTTAAAGTGACCTACAAGTCACGAATCATGAAAGCATCCCTTATCCTTTGGGTGAGGCACTTCCCCGAATCCTATGTGAGCACGAAATACTTTGTGGATCGGACCATCATGTTTTGTTCTTATCAACAAGTTTTTAGTTTACATTGCCACAATATTTACCATCAAGTTTATTAATATGTGTACATATACCATCAAGCTTATTTGACAAATTTTCTTTGTACTCTATAAATTAATGAGTACAGTAAACATAGGACCACATAAGTAGTAAATATATATCAATGTCTTCTTGGCTTTCTACAAGGAAATGATTTCTTATGTCTACTAACTAGTATTTCATACAATAAAGTGATCATACTAAAGTTCACAACATAAATTTGTGGACATTTCCCCTAAAACTTGAAGATAGTATTTCTATTTTAGGTCCATAAGATATATTGAAATAGTTGCGTAATAATTATTTAATGATTGAAATTACGTGATTACCTTAGGATTATACTTATATATATTGAAATTGTGAAGATTTTACACTCGAGAGTGTAATTTTACCTGTTGCAACATAATATTGTCTGCTATATTTTCAAGTAAGTTGTTACACTTATTATAAGCAGTTACCAATCTTTATGTTGCTCTAACTGAAAATGCTTCCGCGCACCTGTATTGGATCCTCAATAATGCACTAATTTTAGAGAATCTTATGTTCCGTCAGCATTTTTGAAGAGTTCGAGCAACATAGGACTATAGTTATAGAAGTCTTGATTTTATTTCCTTTCTTTTACAGATTTTACATTGATGAAACACCACTTAGAGAAATAAATCGCCATCCAGCAATGGGAGGTGACTTTCCATCAAAACCAATGTCTTTATATGCCACAATTTGGGATGCATCTTCTTGGGCTACAAATGGTGGCAAAGCTAAAGTGGACTATAAATATGAACCTTTTGCAACAGAGCTTAAAGACTTAGTTCTTGAAGGATGCATAGTAGATCCCACTGAGCAAATTCCATCAACAAATTGCACTGACAGGAGTGCCAAATTACTTGCTCAAGATTACTCTTACATCACGCCCGAAAGGCGAAAATCCATGAAATTTTTTAGAGAAAGATACATGTACTATTCTTATTGTTATGATAACCTTAGGTACCCTGTGCCACCACCTGAATGTGTGATTGTTCAGTCTGAAAGAGACTTGTTTAGGGACAGTGGAAGGCTTAGGCAGAAGATGAAGTTTGGTGGGAGCCACAGCCACAGTCAAAGCCATCGGAAACACCGCCCTGGACGGAGCTCTAGGCGGCGGAATAAGGTGGTTGGTGGTGCATCAAAATCTGGCCGACGTGGTTCTGCTGCTGCTGCAATGTGATAAGTTGTATAATTAAGGTATACAAGGTGAATATTATGGTTTGTAAAAAATATATTACACTCCTATAGTTGGTGATGTACCAAAGAGATTAGTATGCAGACACATTAGTGGTATAAATATCAATGTGGTGGTTGGGTGAAGAGTAAAAACCATATCCATTAATTTTTATGAGTAATGGTTTTCTTGGTTTCTTCACTATGTATATTGGCACTTCATATTCATTCAAGCGATGTTATGATGAATGGTTGCATGGTTTTGGCAGCTATTTGTCACTTTCACCCCGAGCTGTAGAACTAATGAGTCTGATCAATACAGTCCAGTCATTTGTTCTATCTCTTCGTACTTCTTCTTCCTATATTACGTGCTTTTATTATATTTGCAATGAAATAGACTTGCAATCTTTATTACAACAAAATAACATCTCTAATCTTATCTTGCTTCAATGACAGTAATGGAACAATCATTAATTGAACATTGTTCTGTTTTGTTTGATGACGAATATGATTCAGCTTCATCTCTTCCTGTGAAAAATGCAGGTTGTTTTGCAATTGGCAATGACATACTTCCATTACCAAGCATTGAGATAACATCAGACATTGTTGGCCTATCTGCTGCACCTTCTTGTACACATAATAGTCCGACATGAATAACTCGTAAAAATTGTTCAGTGTCACAAAGATCTTCAAGAGCTGGATCCTTCAGTTCTAATGCACACCCTTCTTTCCATAGTTCCCATGCCTGAACCAAAATGATCAGTATTGTTGAGCTTTGTAAACTTTAGTACATTAAAGAAAGAAGGGTTTCAAGAAAACTTACATAACCTATTAAGTTAAGTGGACGATCAATTTGTTGTAAGCTAGTATTTCTCCTACCACTCACAATTTCCAGTATTATGACTCCAAAGCTGAAGACATCAGACTTGATTGAGAAAGTTCCTTCCATGGCGAACTCGGGAGCCATGTAACCACTGTGCAGAGGATAGAAAACATTTTTTACTCAGTACGTATGAATAAGTACACATGTTCCATAGATTTATATCGAAGAAATGACTAGGCTCAACTCACTATGTTCCAACAACCCTGCCAGTCACTGCCTCCGTCTCGTCCTGTTTGAAAATTCTTGCCAGACCAAAATCAGCTATCTTAGGATTCATGTTTTCATCCAAAAGCACATTACTGGCTTTTAGATCTCTATGTATCACTCTCATTCTTGAGTATTTGTGAAGATAGAGCAATCCTTGAGCAATTCCTTCGATAATTGCAAATCGTTTCTGCCAATCCAGTAGCTCCTTTCTTGCAGGATCTGTTAAAGAGAAAGCATTTCACATCAAAAAAAATTAAAAATACCGGAAAAATTACGTCTTTTTTATTTTTTGGAATGGTAACAGACCAAAGAGGAAGAAGTTCAAGCTCTTGTTAGGCATGTACTCATATATCAACATTCTCTCATCTCCGTGAATACAACATCCTAGAACTCGAACTAGATTTGTATGCTGAACTTTGGCAATTAGTATGAGTTCATTCTTGAATTCCACAAGCCCTTGTCCCGAGGTTCTTGAAAGTCTTTTGACTGCCACCTCTCGCCCATCTGGAAATTTTCCCTGCCATCCATTTTTACAGTTGATTCGTTATGTAGTGAGAGTACTAAGCAAATTTCGGAGCTACATATAACATAGTGCAAATATACCTTATAAACAGGCCCAAAACCACCCTCTCCGAGCATCTTTTCACTTGAGAAGTTGTTTGTGGCTTCCAATATGAATCCAAAGCTAAATATCTTCAAATCTTGTACTTCCCTTTCATCCTCTTCTTTCAGATTTGCGTTGTTGAAGCTGTCTACTGCTGTCAACTCGCGTATATATGCTTCCTCCTTTCTTATCTCATCTATGTAAGAAGAGTATGTAGATATACATTCATGCTTAAAATAATTGACAAAACAACCTACTAGCTTCAAAATCCTCAGTTTGGTGATTTACCTTGTAGTTTGCGTCTTCTCATTATAATGTAGCAGATGAAACCAGATACTAGCAACGCGATAAAAATAGATACACTAATTACTATCCATATCCAAGTTTTTCCTGCACCCATAGCATGCTGAGAGTTATATAGTTGACAATTGAGTACATAAAAATGAGTATTCCTGATATAAAGACTTACCTTTAGATGATTTTGGTGAAACTAGAACATATCTTTGCACTGCATTACCACTCTCATAGACTCGAAAATCGCTATTCCCATTCCAAATACGGCAGCCTGTCCCATTGCCACTGGCGGTGGTGAAGCCAACACAACTGCAATGCTCCCAGCACTTTTGCATACAATCAACAATACTAATGCTTGCATTGTCATAAAACTCAGTAGTAATACTAGATGTATGTATAAAGTCTCCACTCTTTTGCTCAAATTTATCCCCATCCTTTCGACACTCAGGCAACTGAGTAGAGACACAACCGTCCTCGCTTTCATAACCATAACAGAAGTCTTTAAAAAGGGTGTATGTAAACCGGTATCCACCAAGAATATCCCCGTCTGAATTCAATGCAAGACTTGGAAAGCTTCCCTCTGTTGCATCAAATTGGAGGAACATCCCATCTTTATCAGATACCAAATTGAGATTGTACTGATAAATAGTAGCAGAATCATGGAATAAAGGTAAGAATGGAAAGCCTTGATTGTTCCAAGCCCCACTAGTCCAATAAACCTTACCCCTTCGACGAATAACCAACTGAAATGCATTTTCAAAAACCTCCAAACTTAAAGTAAAAGCCCCTGAGGCAGGAACACTAAAACTCAACCAAGAAGTTAAAGTCCAATTCTGCCTTGTGGTGAGGTTATAACCAAGCTTCATACCAGGCAAAAGACAATTGGTAGGATGATCAAAGCTTTGCCATAAAGTCGTGTTTCGAGTTTCATCCTGAACCACAAAATTTCCTGAATCTTGAAGCCTAGCTACTAAACTTCCTGTCAATAAAGGAGGGGCAATATTCACAATTGTCTTCCCTCCAATTGTTATTTTCAATGTCCCATCTATAGTGAGCAACCCTGAGTTGTTCAATATAGGTGTATTTGGATTAGCTATCCATACTTTCCGCTCTCGTCGATCGCCTGCATACCATATTCCAAGATAAGTTTTATTTGTTTGTGGGATTGAGAAAAATCCTAACTTGAATTTTCCACCTTCTGAATCAAGTACTTGTGAATGATTAAGTTCATCACCAGGCTTCAATAAGGTTATTGCACATACAGATGGAATGTTAATGATACATGTTTGGCAGCACAATAAGGTCAAGCTGAGGAAGAAAATGAAATTGGCTAAAGATATCATATTTGCTGCAGAAAGAAAATATAAAAAATTGCTGCAGATAATAGTATAGTCATTCCTTTTTAGAGTTTTTGATGTTCAAAGCTAATAAATGTGGGGAAGAATAATCAACACTGTGGAAAATGATAAAGTTGATTTTTGAAATATCATAGATTTTTCTAGTATAGTTTCTAGGATGGTCTAGTGTAGCACGTAGAATAGTTATCTTAAAGAAATATCTAAATATTCTAGAGAAGTTGCCTTGAAGAAATATCTAGATATTCCAGAGAAATTGCTAAAAGATAAGTTCGCTAGAACTTTCTTGTAGATATTCTAGAGAAGATATTTTTGTAGTAAATGATAGAATAGTGTAGAGCTTGTAATATCTAGAACTATCCCTACACAAGTATAAATAGGAGTGACCATTGTCATTTGCATACGACCCAAGAACAACTCAAAACAAAGACAATTCAAGATTCTTCTTTCATAAACAAGTTCTCCTTTCTAGCTTCCTCTTCTTTAGTTGAGTCTTCCGATCTTAGTTAACGATCTTGGACTAGCAGAAGGTTCTCGAATTATACTTTTCTTCTGCTATTCTCTACAAACACTGTTAAACATTTTTCTGCCACAGTATTTGAAGACTTTTATGAGTACCAAACATTGGAGGAAAGCTAGCAGAAAGAGACGATCTTGAATTTTTAATTTTTCTTTTTGACTTTCACATATATCATTTTTTCTTTATTTATTTATAAGTACTTAGTTGACATCTTAAAAACCACTCCTCTACTTGATAAACTGAACTTAAATACACACCTGATCAATCATATGATAGAACAAGTGGTTTCAAATTATGAGTGTATGACTCTTAATAAAAAATTAAGAGAAGTATTTAGAACACCCTCAAACTTGACAAGAATTTAGGAGTATATTTCACCTGGCAAGATCAGGTGTGTGTTAAGCTCAATTTGTCAAGTAGGAGAGTGCTTTTAAGACTGTCAATAATTTAGGAATGAAACGAATAATTTATGTGAAGTGTAGGGGTATTTTTTAATACTTCTCTCTTTAAAATATTTCTATAGAATCTTTTCCTAGGGGATGAGGGTTTGAGACGATCGGGTGGGTGGGGTCGTGGGGGAGTTCTGCAAAATAGATTTTTTTTTTAAGGGCCTATTTGGAAGGACACCCTGGTAATTGGATTTAATGTACTT